>ML783169.1:83855-112728 GCA_009831015.1 Picea engelmannii | reverse complement strand
ATGACTTCTAATTATTGTGTCTTGGGATATTTGGCTAGCCCGTAATCAAAGCTTATTTGAATACAAGTTGTCTCCCCCAACTTTGGTCGCATCGACGGCTTTGACAATCTCTCTTTCTCAAAGTCATCCTTCTAAGACAGTTCAACCTTTCTCCTCTAAAGGGAATTTGATCAATAAAGGGAAAGTGTGGAGTTTCTTTGATGGGCCGAGTTAAGAGGAGGTTGTTCATTGTGGTCCATGCTTCTCTCTTCACCTTTCCGATAGTCATTGTTTACTTGAAAAAAATTATATGGGTTAGGGATCAAACAACTTTGCGAAGTTGAACACATTGTAGCTCTATTATATACTATTATTAATAGAGAAGTTCATATTTTATAGGTATATGACGACTCTAAAATGGTAGTTCAATGGATGAAAAATAATGGACAAATAAATAATCTAAGTCTTATCAATACAATTTTGTAGTTGAAGGAGTGTGTGGGCCAGTTTCAAGAGCTTTCTTTTACTCATGTGTATCGAGACTACAATGAACAAGTGGATTCACTATCCAAGGAGGCCATGGTTATGGGCGCTATACTATTTGTTAACATATTAGACACTTACGAGTTAGTTAAGATCAATTTGGTCTAATGTGTAGTTAGGTAAAATTGTGTTTCTTAGTGTGTTTCTTTAGTGTGCATTTGTAGTTAGGAAATACGACGGTCACAATATATCCTCGACATATAGTGATCTGATGTCTCATATTCTCCTTGATCTTAATGGCTACATTGATTCATGGTTTAACACTCGATTGGTCCATGATCTCTATTTAAAGAGCATGGAGGGTCATTTTCCGATGATTGATTGTGAGAAACTCTTGCAAATCTCTCTATAATATTTTCTTTTGTATTAAAAAATTTCTCCAAGTGGCCACGTTGGTTGGGGCCGTGGATGTTTCCCCATAGGGGTTTTACCACGTAAAAACATTGGTGTGTTGATCATTGATATAGTTGTGTGAGTGGTTACTAGAGATATTCGTCCTCTATTGGAATACTTGTGTTTTCGAACATGATATCAGAGCACATTTGAAGACCTACTCTCATTGTAGATCAAGATCTTAAAGCCGTGTTGACACATCTCTAGTTTCTACCATTTTTGTACATTTATTGGATGAAATGACTATTCCATTGTGTCCAGAGCACTTATTTTAGCTAGAAGCATATTTCGTTTCACTCGAAAAGGTTTTCGTTTGCCCAAGATACGACCATTTCAGTTAGATTCAGAGGTATAAAGCATGAATACGCCCTTTTTTTGAATTTTTACAGATATAATATTTTAGTTTTATTTTGGTTTTCAGTTTTTATTTCCGGATTACTACTCTTTTCAATCTGCATATGCTCTTTTCCCTGCATTATGTGTGATCTTGACAAATCAGAAACATAGTGGAAAGGGTTTCCATGTCTTCATATGCTCTTTGTCGTGTGCTCTGTGTGGTATTGGTAAATAAAAAATAGAGAGAAAAATTGCATTTTCTGGGCAAACTAACTAAGATCTAACCCTTTTTGTTGTCAAGAAGTGATTTTTTTGTGTGTGAATGCATGGAAACAATTTTTTATTGAGTACGCACAACAACAACAACACCAACAATCCTCTTTCTTAAGACTATAATTTGTTTTGCACTAGCTCACTTGCTTGAAAGTTACTTTACTTTTTTTTTCCAAGAAGAATTTTTTCTCAAATTTATATAAAGTATAAACTTGTTTACAATGACAACAGCAAGCCGTGAGGCGCACAGCCAAGATCAGAGAGAGGAGCTGATCACTCAATATCCATAGAGAGGCACATAGCTCGATATATAAAGCCTTCCAAAACTTGCTTGAACCACACTTGCACGTGTACACAAAGAGAGCAATACAGGTCAGAATATAAATTCTAAAAAAAACAGTGCATAGACTGAAAAAAGGAGGCCGATGACATTCAAAAGATGTTGAAAGAGGTAATATGACTCTCTTTCCCATTATCGCAATGGAAAACCGAGAGCCGCCCTGTCACTTCGCCAAGGGCCCGCTTGGAAAGAGCATCTGCTTCTGTGTTGTGGGATCTGGAGATATGTTGGAGCTTTATGTCGGTGAAGGAGTTGTAGAGCTCCCTGGTTTTTAGTTTCCAGCCTTTAATGTGAATTGAGCGCAGATTGCAATTGAGATTTATCCAGTTAACAATAACACTCGAGTCTCCTAAAACATGAAGATGGTTTATAGACCAGCAAGAGGCGAGATAGAGGGTAGCCCACAAACCCATAAGCTCGGCCTTGGTGTTTGTACCCGCTCCGCAGTTTAGAAACCAATTTGTAATTCTCGAGGAGTGAGTTTTGTAGGTGCCTCCTGCCCCGCAGCAGAGGCCAGTTGAGAGAGCCGCCCCATCAAAACAAGCTAGCGTGGATCCTTCGTCTAGCCTGAAATTGAGAGCTTTGTAAATGAATGATTTTGGAGAAATCTTTGAAATTGGAAGGATGCTAGAATACGGTGAAGAACTCCATTGGGGGAGGGGGATCATCCCTCGAAGATCGCTCTGTTATGCTCATTCCATGTCTGCCAACAGACATGAGCCACCAGTGGATGTGGAGCCGCAGCAAAAGATAACCAAGAAACGAAGCAAAAAATGAAGGAGTCACCTTTCCAGATCGCCGGGAGCGAGAAATGCTGACTTAGATGGTTCCAAATGTTTGCTGTGAACGCGCATTGAAGGAAAAGGTGAGAGGTGTCTTTGGTTGCATCTTTGCAGAGAGTACATCGACCGGGCCCGTGCCAGCCACGCTTGCGAAGTACCTCCCAGGTGAGCAGTTTGTCGTGTAAACAAAGCCAGAAGAACAGCTGAATCTTAAGAGGAAGCCGCCACTTCCAAACAGAGAGGAGCCACGGGGGGGCCGCTATCGATCCCTGAGAGTGAAGGAGTGCCGAATATACATTCCTAACAGTAATGGAGCTTGATGCATCTCCGCCTGCCCAAAGAAGAGTGTCAGTTCCTCTGTTTAAAGCTATGCTTGCCGACCTCAGCGCTTTTGTGAAAGTATCCCATTCCATCACCAACGGGCCATCCAACTGTAACTCACTGCTGTGTAACCAAACTTCAGTGAAGGGAGACGTCGGTGCCTTTGAAATCGCCTGTGAAAGTGTTCTCAAATTGATGGATGCAAACTGCAATCTGAGAGGAGAAGAGAGGAACGATCGATTATCCAGGCCGAGGATGATGTCTCTCCCAATTTGAATCTCATGGCCCGATCCGGGAAGCCAACACAACCAGTGTAAAATAACAGGGGAAGCCGAAACCATGCCCTTCCAAAAAGGAGAAGCCCTTCAAGTCTCTCTCTCTTTTTATTTTATTTTATTTTAAAGTTCATATATTCATTGTAAAGTGCATTTCACTTAGTTATAAAAGTGAACCACTATTAAATAACTTTAATATTTTATTTTAAGTTATTTTTTGCATGCATCTTTCATTTACAAAGTAACTTCATTATAAAAGTGATTCCTACTTATTCTATAAAAGTGGGTCACTTCATAAGTAACTTATTTAAAATTGAGATTATAGGCACAATTAGGAGGAGCATGACCACGTGGACCAACTTCTACTTGCCACATGGCTCTTTGGTTACCATTTATGCCTTTTTTTCAAAAGGGCATAACTTTCACATCCAAAGTTTGTTTTCAATGTCTTTTTTTTGAAATAGCCTATTTTTTTGAGAGCTTTCCATCCATACCATCAATTTCAAATTCTAAATCCATATTCTCTGCATATTTAATATGGCTTCTCTCAGTGATCTTTTTATTACTAGTACCAACTACTTCTCATGGAAATCCCATATGGAGGATGCACTAAGAAGTAAATGATTGTACCTGATTACCTTAGAAAAAGAACATGAACCTATTGATGATTACAAGTATGCCAAATGGGATAATAAGAATGATGAAGCACACAGACTAATCAGAATGTCCATCTCTCATGATTTAAGGTTTCATCTTCAAGGAATTGAGGGCCCAGATAAAGCTTGGGAAAAGCTTACAGCTGTGTTTGGTAAACACAATATTATTCAAGCCCAACAGTTGGAAAATTAGTTAATGACTTTAATTCCAAATGATTTTCCTTGCATTGAAAATTACTTATCTAAGTTCAAAACACTTAATAAAGTGCCAACTAGATCTAAAGGAAGATCGATGATTATATGTTATTCTTTATAAGCTTGGTAGTGCATATTCTATTTTTGTATCTACCTTTTATGCCACTAGAGAAGCTCTAGGGAGTGATTATAAAGAACCCACTCTTGAGTCATTTTGTGATGCTCTAATTTGGGAGCAAGATAAGCTTGTGCAACTTGTATTGATCAACACTTTAGGTACATCCAACAAAGCCTTAATGGCCCAACAAAAAGATAAATCTAAGAATCTTAAGAATAAACATCCTCAGAACAATAACAAGCAAAACAAGGGTCCCAAACCCTCTTTGCTAGCTTCCGCTCCTAATTGTGACAAAGGAGAAAAATCCAAAAATAAGAATACTGATAAACATTGCAAATTTTGTGGGAAAGATGGTCATGTGGAGTCCAAATGTTCTGAAAATATGGAAGCCTTAGAAGTAGCGATGAAGAATCACAACATCAATATTGATTCTTCTTCTTCTTCTTCTCATGGACATGCACTTTCTGCTTCTGGTTTCTCCTTCAATGCAACTTCTACTTCTTCTTCTGATGAGTGGCTTATTGACTCTAGAGAATCTTATCATATGGCTAAGGATAAAAGCATATTTTCTTCTCTAAATGAATGTAACACCAAGGAAAATTTGTTGGTGATGATAGATGTCTTAGTGTTGTAGGGTTTGAAACAATTTAGGTAGATAATGGTCATTTCAATTATGTATTATGTGTTTAGAGTCTTTCTTGCAACCTTCTATCAATATATCAAATCACTCATTTAGGTGAAGGTAAAACCATAGAGTTTTCATCTCACCAAGTTGTAATTAAGGATTTAAAAGATCCTAATCACGTCCTCTCAACTGGAATTGTTGATGATATTACCATGTTGTACAAGTTTGACAACTTTGGGTCATCATCTTTTCCATTAGTTTTTGTTGCTCATAGCAATGACTTGAGCAAAATTTTGCATGAGCGGTTTGGTCATCTAAAGTATCGCTCATTGCAACAACTATGTAATCAACAAATGGTGACTGATATTCTTCTTGTTTCTTGTAGAGATGGTGTCGGTGCCAGTTTTGTTCTCGACAAACATCATCAGGACAATTTTGACAAATGTGCCTCTTGGCACATCTCGACCCCTTTGCAACTTGTTCACAATGACTTGCGTGGTCCGATTTATTCTCCTTCTTTCTCCGGGTGTAAGTATTTCTTAAATTTTATTGATGACTTCTCTAGATGCACTTGGGTTTACTTATTAAAACTTTAGAACGATTTTTTTGACAAGTTTTTGGCCTACAAGGCCCTTGTACAAAAGCAATCTAGACATCAACTTCAAAGGTTAAGAACATATAATGAAGGTGAATATGTGAATAATAAATTTACAAGTTACTACATTGCATAGGGAATTCATATACAACATATTGTTCCATATACACCACAACAAAATGGTGTTTCTAAGAGAAAGAATCACACATTAAAAGAAATGGCTAATTTCACAATTCAATCTAAGGGATTAAGTCTTAATTATTGGGTGGAAGCCATTAACTATGCAAATTAGATAGTAAATCACACTTCCACAAAGGCTTTAAAAAATATGACACCGGAGGAAGCATGGAATAAAATTAAGCCAAATGTAAGCCACTTTCCTGTATTTGGTAGTCTACTATGGGCTCACATTCCAGATGAGAAAAGGAAAGCTTTACAGCCTAAAAGTGAGAAGTGTATTTTTGTTGGTTATTCCGAAGATGTCAAAGGTTAAATGTAATACCCCAAGACTGAGCCCCTGCTGAATTGTAATTATGTTTATAGGTTGGTGAGCCAAGTGTTTATAAGCTGGGAAGCTTATGTGTTTATCAGGTCGGAGAGCCTAGATGATGAAGGCCAGGGAGCCTGTATATGTAAATACTCACATCATTACTATAATTACATCACTGCGTGTAGACCAACCACGAAGAAAGATTTATGGGGGACTAAACTCCACTGAGAAGGGAAAGGGATAAGCTTGGAAAAAGGGCTAAGCTTGAGGGCTTAACCCCAAGGGAATATTATAATATATTTCCTCTAAAGACTAAGTTTGGGAAATAACCCCAGTTATCCTAAGTTCCTTTGGGAGAGGAACGAACTCCAAATGGAGAGGAAGGAGCTCCCAAGAGAGACATGTGTCAACCTTGGCACATGTAGTTTTATGTGGGAATCAATCATTGTGGGGGTTTGCTCTGACATTCTTTCCATGCTCCCCATTCACAGAGGCATGAAGACACTGAGCATTCATGTAGCCAGCCACTTCTTCCATCGTTTTACCTCTACGAGCTCTGTAACCTACAAACATGTAAAGCTAACCTGTACTTTTCCTATGAAGCATAACACGTTTGTATTATGCCTAAGCCATATCACACCCTAGCCATTTTGTTGTTGTTGCCCATGTTTTTCTCTGGATTGGTGCGGCTTACTGTCATTACCAGAGCTATACCCAATTTGTTGTTGTGATTACCTTGATTAGATTGGCCTGGGAGCTAGACTTAAGAAGCAGGTTGTCAGGCTTATGATAAACTCTTTCTAGGTGAGAGAGGTTGTTGGGGAAGTGATTTTCCTAGAGGGAGACTCATGAAAATTGTAGTGCTCTGAGACTTCTTGTCCGACATGTTACTGAAGCCTTGGAAGGGGAGTGGGGCAACTGAAGGACCGTCGAGTAGAGAAGGGGAACACTCCTTGGGGTGGGACAGGCATGTGGGGAATGAGGGACTATAAGTTGTGGAAGTGACTGGACTATTGTGGGAAAGAATTCTTCCTGGAGACTTTGTAACCTCAGCCTAGCCTATGATTCCCCTTACCTCGTGTGGAGTTAAGTCCCAGCTTGGGGGTGACCCACTGCAGATAGTTTGGAGCAACGTGGTCTAAGGCTGGGAGGTTCGTGGAAGGTATGCACACAGTTGGTGGTCTTCATAAAAAGCCAAGTACCATTTCTATGTAAATTTTATGCTATGTGTCCTTTATATGTCTTAATAATTATAATATTACCTGTGTAAGTTGTTGTGATTTCCGCATTAAATTGTGTATTAGTAGAATGCATATTATTGTTGAATTTATATGTATGATGTTCGCAAAGAGCTCTGTGTGCCGTAACCCAATAGGTCTATGCCCGAGCATGGACAATTTTGACTATCAGAAACAGAGTGAGAAGTTTTATTTCAAGTGATATTGCCCAACAGAAGGCTGGGGGTGCTACAATTGGTATCATAGCTTGAACATATCAGTTTTGTAGTAGCATGGCCTGACTTAGGTGGATCATGGATGCTACAAATTGGTATCATATCTTGAACATAGTAGATTTGTAGTAGCATGGACCAGCTTGGGTGGCATGTGGATGCTACAAATTGGTATCAGAGCCCAAGGTTTCAACACTGAACCTGGATGGGCCACGACCGTGGAATTTGGAGTCAAAATTCCACAAGGATTTGATGTACAGAGTGCCAAAGCTGCGCTAAGAGAGCTCCTAGGTGGTAATGGAAAGCTCATAAGGTATAGCGGTTCGAGAAAATCAATAGAGAAGAGAGACCGTGATAACTGTGGGTTTGGAACCACAAAATTTAAATTTGAGCCATAGGATCTGTTGGGGAGAAGGTGGACCCTTCACAACCGTTAGATTTGGAAAATGGAGCATGGTGGTTAATCATCGAAGTCCTCCAAACTTCACCACTATGACTGTTTGAAGTTCTTGTCGTAAAAGAGGAAAAATCCATGGAGCTCCGATTTCTGGAGTGGATCTACGCCATAGATCACTAAGAGAAGTGCTTGATCGATGTGTTTTAAGTTTTTGTCGAGAAAGAGGTCGAAGTACGAAGATCTGAATTCTTGAAGTGACATGGCATGATGACATCACCTAGGGTGATGTGGACCTACTCTAAGCATGCCACGTGTCACTTGATCAATATCTGTGTATGATGCAAGAGTGATACAGGAGATGTTGAAACACGTTGCTGAAACACCTGGCTGTAGCTTATAGGTGCTATTACAAAGTGTTGAAACTCGTGTAATAGATGTTCTTTGTTTTGTGAAGCACTCCACTAGGTGGATCCCAAAAAAGTTAAGAGGTTCAGGAATTTGACGTTCGGAGGAAATAATGGATGGTGAAGGAAGAACTTTTGGATCTCTGGAGTCCCAGAGTTCTGAAGTCCCGGAGCCCGAAGTCCCGAAGTCCCGAACTAATCTGGACCATCTATTTCTAGGGACGTGTGTCTGCAAATTACACAATGTTCAAAGTTTTAGCAGTCTAGGGGTTGTGTGGTGTTCAACAACGAAATCCTTCAAAGTCCCGGAGCACTGAAGTGACGTGTACTTGATTTGGAAGTTCGACATTTGAGATTTATAAGGTGTGCTAGAATGGAATCTCCCGAAGTCTGGAGTGCTGAAGTCTCGAAGTGCTGGATATGATGTGGCATGATGACATCACATAGGGTGACGTTGACCTACCTGAATTTTTCCACGTGTCACTTGTTTTTGTACTTTTGATAGGCCTTTATGACCATTTGGGACTTACCACGTGTCACCCCTCGGATTGGGCCATGTGTCCGCTTCTTGTGTTCTTCCACGTGGCACCCCTCTAGTGCGTGGTTGCTAACGAAGACTCTGGGAATTCACAAATTCGGGAGGTAGCGCAAGATGGAGCTTCAAAACTCCCAAAGCTCGGAGTCCCAGAGCTCCTGTTGACTGTAGATCTAAACCGTGAATGAGGAATGTCAATCAATGCGCCCTTCGAGTATTCAAAAATTCAGCGTTTGGGAGGTTAGAGGTGTGCTGGTGTAAAGTTCGTCAAAGTCCGAAGCTCCGAAGTCATAGAATATCGAAGTTATGTGGCATACCGACATCACCTAGGGTTATGTGGACCACTGTAAGCATGCCATGTGTCAATTTGTTTCATGCCTTTGGTATGTGTGTTGTACCAATGAGAACCAGACATGTGCCAACCATTAATTGGACCACGTGTCACCTATCAGTTTGGCCACGTGTACACTCCTTGTTTATGACACGTAGCACTCCCTTTGATGTGTGATTATTGATAAGACTCCAGATGTTCGGAGATTTGGCGTCCAGAGGAAATGGATTGTGATGAAGGCATATCTCTCGAAGCCCAAAGCTCTAAAGAAGTAGTTGTTCGGAAGTTCACCACTTCGGTGTTTAGAGGGAATGAGAGGAGGTGAAAGGAAAACCTCTGAAGCTCGAAGTTCCAGAGACCTGGAGGCCCAAAGCATAGGATAAGTGCCTTGCAGCCAACACTCGGTCACAACCCGTGGTCACATGCATTCGGGGGCCGAAGAAAAAGGGCTAGTGCCCAAAAAATGTTTTTGAAAACAGAGAAGGGCTTAAAGAAGGAGCCCGTGAGGTTCTTGATTATACAGACCTGCACCAAGTGAAGTAAAGAAGGCCCATGAACCCGAAGAAAGGATCCAACACAGATCCAAGAGCCAATTCGGCTATGAGATGGAAGAATCCATGTACAGGGATTGCATCACTGAAAAGACAAATTGTTCAAGTATCCATAACTTCTTGCTCAAAACTCAGAATTGAGCATGGAAGTAGGCATTGGAAAGGTCTTGAACAATAAAAGATAATTGTTCACCCAAAAATTGGATCTGAACTGTCAATTTCTTAGGAAATCAACATAAAAGAACTCTGATATATTAATAAATCATAATGGTTCGTATTTTCATGAAATTATTGAGAACAATTAGCCTGACAAAGTTATGTTGGCTGCACATATTTGCAGAATTAACAGTTGTCAGAATGGAATAGAGTTATCACAAAGTGCAAAGAGATGGATGATTCTCAAGAGGCTTACAGTCAGGAAGATTAGATTAGAGGAATGGATGTCCATTTGGGTATGGATGGAACAAACTCCAATGGACATGGAGAAGGAAAGGATGATAACATGAATATGGTAGAGACCATTAGAAATTTGCAGAAAGATGTCCAGAGTCATAAGGATTATAATGAAAGGATTATGAAGGCCGAGGAACAAAAGGAGGAATTCAACATGAAGTTAATAAAGAGCTTGGAAATAATTGAAAATAAGTTGGATAAGGAGAGTGGCTCCAACAAATCAGGAAGCCATAGGATCCCTGAGGGAAAAGGAAGATCAAGGAGTGGTAGCAGACATCACCATCACTCACAAGGACATTCCAATAAGAGAGCACATAGCAGCTCAAGTCCATCCCATGTCAGAAAGAATAAGAGGTATGGGGTGGATGAATTAAGAGGATAAATGAATAAGATCAAACCTCCTAGTTTTGACGGAGATCACAAGAAAGATGAAGATGTTGAGACATGGCTGTTGGGCATGAGATAATGCTTCCAACTGCATAATTATTCTTCTCATGCGGAAGGAAGAATTTCTATTTATTAGCTGAAATGAAAGACATCCATGTGGTGGGATCAACTTGTGCAAGTGCAACACATCAGAGAGAATAATGTTACATGGAAGGAATTCAAGAAGCATTTTGAGAAGAAATACTTGACCAAGAGGTATTATGTCGAAAAGATGAAAGAGTTCTTTGAACTCAAACTGGGAAGCATGACCATTGATGAGTATGAAAGGATATTTTTAGAACTGTTGAAGTATGTCTCCTTCATCAAGGATGAGACAGTTAATATCCATAGATATATGAGTGGGCTTCCATCTTTCATCAGTGATAAAATTCAGTATGATGATCCTAAAACTTTGGAGGAAACCATAAGAAGAGCCAAGTTCTTATATGATCAACATAGGGGAAAACCTACTTTCCAAAGAGCTTTGGAAGACAAGAAAAAATTCAAGATGGAGCAGAGGAAGAAGGGGAGCAAGCCACCCTTCTTCAAAAATAGTTCTCAAAGACATCAAGCCCCTAAAGATCCTATAATGACTGAGACAGGTGGGCAAAATCCAAGGAAGACACCCATTCAATGTTGGGGTTGTAAAGGAGATCATATGTATAGATTTTGTCCACACATAAGTGATAAAGTGAGAGATGTCCATTATGTACAACAAGATGAAACAGTGGAGGACATGGGCATAAGTGTTCCAAGGATCTACGTAACCCCGGACAACAAACAAGTAGAGTTTCAATCACACATGATTGAAGTAGAAGGTATGATCAATAACCATGCCTTTACTATTTTAATAGATTTAGGAGCTAATCATAGCTATATAGATCCTAAGGTAGTGGAAAGATTGCAATTGCAAAGAAACAAGCATGGGAAATCTTGGCTGGTGCAGCTGGCTATAGGAGCCAAGAGAAAAGTTGTTGAGTTGGTTAAATCATGTCCAATGGACATGAATGGGCTGGGTACCAAGGCAGATTTGAACATCACGCCCTTGGGTTCATATGACTGTCTAATTGGTATGGATTGGTTGGAACAACACCATGCTGTCTTAGACTGTCATAACAAGGAATTTACTTGCCTGAATGAGGAAGGGAACCCAGGAACAATCCAAGGAATTCCTAGGGCAGTTACTGTCCGAGAGTTCTCAGTAATGTAGTTGAAGAAGTGTTACATGAAGGGCTGCCAAATAATCACAGCTCATATGGAGGAAGCACCTAAGGATAAGGTGTCAAATCTTGAGGATCATGAAGCCTGAAGGATTTTGAGGATGTGTTCAAGGAGATACCAGGATTACCTCCTAAAAGAGATGTTGATTTCTCTATAAATCTGATGCCTGAAGCAACTCCAATATCAAATACTCCCTACTAGATGAGTACAATAGAGTTGAAGGAGTTGCAAATGTAGCTTGAAGAAATTTTGAACAAGGGGTATATATGCCCAAGTGTGTCACCTTGGGGTGCCCCAGGTTTAGTTGTGAAGAAGAAATATGGGACATTGAGGTTGTGTATTGATTTCTGCCAGTTAAACAAAGTTACTATAAATAACAAGTATCATTTGCCAAGGATTGGTGATCTCTTTATTCAGTTAAAGGATGCAAGGATATTTTCAAAGATTGATCTCAGGTCAGGATACCATCAACTAAGGATCAGATATGAACACATCAACAAGACTACCTTCAGAATAAGGTACGGTCATTACAAATTCACAGTGGTGTCATTTGGGTTATCAAATGCACCAATTGTTTTCATGTGCTTAATGAATGGTGTTTTCCAGGAATACTTAAACAAGTTTGTCATTGTCTTTTTGGATGAAATCCTTGTATATTCCAAGTGAGAATAAGAGCATGAGGATCACTTGAGGATGGTGTTACAAGTGTTAAGAGAGCACCGATTGTATGCCAAATTGAGAAAGTGGTCATTTTATGAGAACCAAATTCACTATTTGGGGCATATCATATCCGAAGAAGGGACAATAGTGGACCCTGAAAAGATTGAAGCTATTAAAGGGTGGAAAACACCTAAGAATGTGACAGAAGTCAGATCCTTCATGGGTCTAGATGGATACTACAAAATATTCATTGCATGGTTTTCGAGGATTGCTCACCCGATCACTTCCTTGCAAAGGAAGGGGGTGAAGTTTCAATGGAAAACAAAATGTGAAAGGAGATTCCAACAATTGAAGTAGTTGTTAGCTGGTGCTCCAATTCTGAGGATTGTTGATCCGAATGAATATTTAGTGGTTTGCACAGATGCATGCAAAGAAGAACTTGGTGGAGTCCTCAGTCAGAATGGTTTTGTGGTATGTTTTGAATCCATAAAATTGAAAGAGCATGAAAGGCTCTATGCCACTCATGATTTAGAGTTGGAAACCATAGTGCATGCCTTGTAAGAAAATTCTACCAAGAATGTACGTGATGGAAAAACCATCTAAATGGGAAGACTATGTACACTTGGTAGAATTTGCTTACAATAATGGGTACCAAGCATATATGAAGATGAGCCCATTTGAGGCACTTTATGGCAGAAAGTGAAACACATCAGTCAGATGGGACAACCCAGTTGATAGAGCAATAGTTGGGCCCGAGTTGCTCAAGGAAATAAAAGAGCAGATGGCAAAGATTAAGTAGAATTTAAAGGCTTCTCAAGACAGGTAGAAAAGTTATCCTGATAAGGGAAGAATTCATAGAGAATTTTGTATTGGTGATCATGTGTTTCTAAAAGTGAAGGCCAATAGAAGTTCTCTAAAGTTGGAAAACTGTTTCAAATTGGAAGCTCATTACTGTGGGCCATTTGAAATCCTAGAAAGGATTGGGACTGTAGCTTATATGCTTGCATTACATGCATCTATGACCATTCATAATGTATTCCATGTATCATTTCTTAAGAAATATATACCTGATGCTATTCATGTTATTGATTGGAATGTGATTCAGGTGGAGCAAGAAGGTGTTTTTCAAGTGCATCTGGTACGCATTCTAGACCAAGAAATCAAGCAGCTTCGGAATCGATCCATTGATCTTGTAAAGGTCCAATGGACCTGGAACGGTCCCAAGGATACCACTTGGGAGCATGAAGAGGCCATGCGGGCAGGATACCCACATCTTTTTGACGATTTTTGAAAATCTTGCTGTAATGTGTAAATATGATGCATTGAGGAAAGTGCATAACTAAGGGGAGGGGATTGCAATACCTCAAGGCTGAGCCCATGTTGAATTGTAATTATGTTTATAGGCTGGTGAGGCAAGTGTTTATAAGTTTGGAATCTTATGTGTTTATTAGGCCGGAGAGCCTAGATGTTGAAGGCCATGGAGCCTAATTTTGTATATGTAAATACTCACATAATTAATATAATTACATAGCTGTGTGTAGACCGACCACAAAGAAAGAGTTACGGGGGACTAAACTCCACTAGGAAGGGAAAGGGAAGGGGGTTAAGAGGCTAGGAAAAAGGGCTAAGCTTGAGGGCTTAACCCCAAGGGGATATTATAATATACTTCCTCTAAGGACTAAGTTTGAGAAATAACCCTAGTTATCCTAAGTTCCTTTGGGAGAGGAACAGACTCCAAATGGAGAGGAACGAGCTCCCAAGAGAGCCATGTGTCAACCTTGGCGCATGTAGTTTTATGTGGGAATCAGTCGTTGTGGGGGTTCGCTCTGACATTCTTTCCATGCTCCCCATTCATAGAGGCACAGAGACATTGATTATTCACACAACCAACCACTTCCTCCATCGTTTTACCTCTGCGAGATCTGTAACCTACAACCCCGTGAAACTAACCCGTACTTTTCCTGTGAAGCATAACACATCTATATTGTGCCTAAGCCATAACGTGCCCTAGCAATTTTGTTGTTTCTACCCACATTTTTCTCTGGACTAGTGTGACTTATTATCATTACCAGAGATATACCTGTTTTGCTGTTGTGATTACCTTGACTAGATTGGTTTGGGAGTTGGACTGAAGAAGCAGGTTGTTAGGCCTGTGAGAAACTCTCTCCAGGTGAGAGTGGTTGTTGGGGAAGTGATTTTCCCAAAGGGACCCTCACGACAATTGTAGTGCTCTAAGAATTCCTATCTGGCCTGTTGCTGAAGCCCTAAAAGGGGAGTGGGGCAACCGAAGGATTGTTGAGCAGAGAAGGGGCACACTCCCTAGGGTAGGACATGCATGTGGGGAATGAGGGACTATAAGCTATGGATGTGAGTGGACTCCTGGGGGATAGAATCCTTCCTGGAGACTTTGTAACCTCAACCTAGCTTAGGATTCCCCTTACCTTGGGTGGAGTTTAGTCCCAGCTCAGGGGTGATCCACTGCATATAGTTTGGAGCAGCGTGGTCTAAGGCTGGGAGGTTCGTGGAAGGTCTGCACGTAGTTGTTGGACTTCATAAAAATACAAGTACCATTTCTATGTAAATTTTATGCTGTGTATCCTGTATATGTCTTAATAATTATAATATTTCCTGTGTAAGCTGTTGTAGAAGATTGCTGTGATTTYCGCATTAAATTGTGTAYTAGTARAATGCATATTATTGTTGATTTTATATGTATGATGTTCCGCAAAKAGMTCTAYGTGTCATAACCCAACATGTCTATGCCTCAACATGGACAATTTTGAYTATYAGAAATATAGTGAGAAGTTTTATTTCAAGTGACATTGCCTAGCAGAAGGATGGGGGTGCTACAATTGGTATCAAAGCTTGAACATAGCAGATTTGTAGTAGCATGGCCCAACTTGGGTGGCTTGGGGACGCTAGAAATTGGTATTAGAGCTTGGACATAGCAGATTTATGGTAGCATGGCCCGACTTGGGTGGCCTGGGGAYGCTACATTAAAGACTTATTTAACCTCATTCTAATGAAATTRTTATTAGAAGAGATGTTAAATTTGATAAAAATCTCTTAGCTTGCGAGCCCAATTCAAAGTTTGTTCCTTCTTCGTCCTGCGAGCCATCTTCGATGTTTGTGTCATCTTCTATTCCTATTATGGTTTCTTCTTCTTTAGATGATGATAATGAGGATGGAAATCCACCTTCGCCTGCCCACCTTCCTTTGGATGAGTCCATTGAACATGAACCTGCACCAACACCACATCTTTCCAGATGGGTCCATTCAACTTTAGAAACAATTGGTGATCTTATTGGTGATCCTTTAGATCAACGTCGAACACATTCACAGATCCAACAAGCCTCATCTCTTTTGGCCCAAGTTTCAGAGACTCATGATCGAGAGACATTTGTAGAAGCTTTAGGTCATCCATATTGGGACACAACAATGCATGAAGAGTATCACTCTTTAATGGCGAATGATACTTGGGATCTTGCACATCTTCTGAAAGGAAGAAAACTTGTTAATTGTAAATGGGTGTACAAAACTAAGTATGCATCAGATGGAAATGTTGAAATACGCAAGGATTGATTAGTTTCCAAAGGATTCTTCCAAGTTGAAGGCATTGACTATAATGAAATATTTTCCCTTGTAGCCAAAATGAATTCCATCTGCCTTGTTTTAGCCCTTACAACCTCACATAAATGGGAGGTCCATCAGATGGATGTCAAATCTGCCTTCTTGCATGGGGATTTGCAAGAATAAATCTACACGGAACAACCTCATGGCTATGACCAAAATGACTCTAGCCTTGTTTGTCTCCTTAAGAAATGTCCTTATGGTCTTAAGTAAGCTCCCCGAGCTTGGTATACCAAAATGGACATATTTCTTCTGAACATCGGATTTTCTAGATGCCATTATGATCCTAATGTGTATACCAAGAAAGTAGGAAGCCATTTCATAATCCGTGTTCTTTATGTTGATGATATTATCCTTATTGGTAGTGACCCTAAACTTTTAAACCATATGAAAACCGACCTTAAGAAGAAATTTGAAATGACCAACTTAGGCTATTTGCACTATTTCCTTGGCTTCCAAGTATTGCATACATACATACATACATACATATGAGGAATGCATTTTTATTTCCTAGTCTAAGTATGCTTGTGACCTTCTTCGTCACTTTCACATGGAATATTCTAAACTAGCCCCTTCTCCCTTCCAGTTTGAAGTCAAACTTGCTCCCACTTGTAATTCTCCCGAAGTTGATGCCACTTTGTATCGTCAGTTAGTTGGTAGCTTCTTATATTTGACTCATACCCATCCTAATATTTCCTTTTCTTTTGGTCTTGTTGCACGGTATATGCAAACACCCCAAGAAAGCCATTGGAAAGCAACTAAAAGAATACTTCGGTATGTCTAAGGTATAGTTCAGTTTGGGATACATTATAGTTGAGGGGGACTTCCTTATTTGTTTGTTTCACTAATTTAGATTGGGCCGACTACCCTGATGATTGAAATTCTACTATAGGTTATGTTTTCAGCCTTGGTTAAGGACCTGCTACTTAGGCCTGTAAGAAACAATAGGATTTTTCTCTTTCTTTAGTAGAAGTAGAGTATTGAGCAATGGTTAATGCAAGTCAAGAAGCCTTGTGGCTTCGACAAATCCTTTTAGATTTTGGATTCCAGCAATAACATTCAACCACCCTCTAGTGAGACAATCATAGTGCCATCAAACTCGCCAAAGATCCAATTCAACATCAGTGTAGCAAACACATCGAGATACACATGCACTTCATCAAAAAGTTGATTCACGATCAAGTTATTGAAGTGTTCATTTTCCCTATAGAAGATCAAGCTGTAGACATTTTCACAAAGTCTCTTATAGAAGTGAAGTTTTCCAAACTTCGATCTATGTTGGGAGTTCAGGAAGTTTTCATTAAGGGGGGATACGATCTAATGCCTCATTTCTTTTCCTATTGTGTCACCCTTGTAAATCCATCAATCCTATCACAAGTTGTTCTTAACGGGGGATGTTAGGATATTTAGACACTTAGGAGTTAGTTAATATCAACTTGGTCTAATGTGTTTTTCGGTAAAAACGTTTTTCTTAGTGTGTTTCTTTAGTATGCACTAGTATGCATTTGTAGTTAGGAAATATGACGATCACAATATATTCTCAACATAGAGTGATCCAAAAACTTATATTCTCCTCGATCTTAATGAGTACATTGATCCATGGATTAACACCCAATTGGTTCATGATCTCTATTTAAAGAGCATGGAGGGTCATTTTTCGATGATCGATTGTGAGAAATTCTCTTGTAAATCTCTTTGTAATATTTTCTTTTGCATTGATAAATTGCTCCAAGTGGCCACATTGGCTGGGGTTGTGGATGTTTCCCCTTGAAGGTTTTACCATGTAAAAACATTGGTGTGTTGATCTTTGATATGGTTTTGTGAGTGGTTACTAAAGGTGTTCATCCTCTGTTGGAATACCTATGTTGTCGAACACTATTTTGAAAAAAATTTCATTGAAGACTTCATACCGAGTCTATACTGTGTGACAACTACTTTTGTGATACTTTTTTTAGAACTAGTTGACAAAACTTACTACTTTTGTAGGAGGCTTAACTTTTTCTAAGCATCCTCTTTTCAGGGTTATTTTTTCCCTTTGTGCATTCAACACCTTTGGAATGTACTTTCAATTTTATGTTGAAATAGAAGGTATGATTTTTTCCTCGGGAAAAACAAATTAATAGTATTAGAGAATGCTGATATTTCTCCTACTAGCATACAAGGCAATGAAAATGGGGTGAATTTCACCTTAAGTCCATTAAATTGAATCAATGAAGGACTTACATCCACCATGTCTTGGAAGACTGTTGAAACTGTGATGCATGGAGTCGAGGTAGAGCATGAGAAGATATTCATTGGAGTAATAGAATGGGGAGGCGAGAAAATACATCATATGTGGACTAAAGCTTGGCATTCTCCTCCATAATTGGTATAGAGATTGATCCTCGATTCCACACTTTTCTCTCCATTTCCAAATATTACAACGTATTGTCACCGTCCATACCATCAAAATTGACCAAATGAACTTCACACATCTATAGACAAGTGTGTATTTGATAAAATAGATGGATGAATGTCTTTAAATGTAAGCACAAATGCGCGAACCAAGGTGGCCAGATGGGGCCAATTCATGGGACTATGTTTGGGAAATCTCTATTATCAATTTTTGTTACAATGATCTATATTAACACCTATAATGTTCAAATCACATGCAATATTACTTTTGTTGACACGTTGTAGAGCAGTGCATGCCTGCCATATGTGTTCAACAATAAGCCTCCTTATTCTCAAATGTTAACATATGTATGCTTCTCCTATGACACATGTAGGTGGATTAAACAAATAGCTTAGTTGGTGGTTGTTATTCAAAGCCTTTTGATTATAGCTTCTTGTAAACACTACATAGTGGAAATTTTTGTTAAATGCCCCTGTTTTTTTCTCATGTTATTACCAACTTAAGAGTGTACTTTTGAATGTTGCCTAGATGGATTATGTTTTGAAGTAGATTTAACAAGGCTTTTGTACAACTCTGGTATTAGTGTTCAATATACAATGTCCTTTTAACCATGTTGAGGATCTGTGAGTATACCGAGAATTTGGTGGTCTACATTGTGGATCAACAAATATCTCAAGGTTTACTTATGTGAAGTCTCCTATTTTTTTAATTGCTGCTAATGTTCTAGTGCCTTATGTTTAACAGAATTTCCTTTATACAAATTAATAATTTCTCCAGGTGCTTTCTAATATATTGGTGTGAGGCGTTAGCTGACATTTCTGAATAGAAAAAGATGATTGGAGAACCTCAATGGTTGATATGAAATCTAATTTCAATTACAATAATGAGCTACAATAGAATTCAATTTTAAACTCAAGCCCATTTCATATCAACATTACAGGGCTCTCTCGATATCGATTTCCTTATTATTTAGCAAGAACAAATCTTTCATAAAGAAATCTTGAAATTTAATGTGCAGTATTAACATTACAAGATTACGCCATTTTTAACCCCATTTTTTTTCTAAATACACCAATGCAGCTTGTCATTGTTGCAGATTTGATTGAATTCTCTGCATTTAGCATTTAGTTCATGGCCATATGTCGTGAATGCTTATTATTTTTTAATTTGTGTTCCTTTGCTTCCAGAAATTATGAATAGTGGGTACTTCCAACAATGCCAAAGCTATTTGAAACAAGAAGCAGAAAATGAAAGATATGCCATTTTCTTAATGAGAGTGTTTCTTAAGAACAATGTGTATGGTGAAGCTGGTAAAAAAATGCAGATTAAGTTGGAAGTTATCTACTATCATGAATATTCACATTTCTTTCCATGATGGTATGCCACATCTGAGATGAAGCTCAGTTGCAAAAGGCACAATGGATAGTGAGAAATAAACTTTTTTTCCTATTGTGATTTTTGCTTAAATTTGAGATGATTGTAAATGGTCATTTTACATTTGTGTGAGCATCCATCTCTTGATCCATACACCTACACATATCAATAGTGTAAATGAAATGCTATCAATAGAAATGCATGTAGCTAAACTACATATGTTTTCCATGATAGCAGAAGGAACACAATGTTCAGTTCCTAGGGGTTCAATTCCCTTAATGCCTTTAAATGGTAAAGACAAGGACAACATAACTAAAGAATAATTCCATAAGCTCATGAATGGCAATTCAGGGGACTCACCCGATTGGGTATGTGATTGAACTTGTTGGTGGCTTCCATTAAATTCTTTACTTGTGCATCATTCCTTGTTTCAGAATTCTTATTTCTTCACATAGCTTGGTGGCTACCATTAAACTCCATGCATTATTCCCTATTTCATAATCTGTAGTTCTTCTTACATCTAGATAAGTTGAGGATTATTTTGTAAATATTGAAGCAAGAACTTGCTCATTGAATCTAAGAAACATTTTTCCCATGATAACATGTGTTGCAGCTGTTGTTTGATTGATTCCTTGCTTTCAATACTTTTCTCTTGAGTCAACATATCCTTAAACTTCCAACAAACACCCTACCAGGCTCAAATTTAGCATATGGATGAAGATTAGCCAATACTTGGGAGGCATGCTCAACTTGTTGTTGATTTCCATTATACACACCAACATTCAATTGTTTCTTTTTAATTGAAACCCCAAGTTTGATGGTGATGGTTGAAAATTGGCATTCAACTTTTTTTTTTAAGTTATCTACTCCAACTTCCTTAGAGTCAGTGACTCCTGTCATCTCCCCCGGGTTAGAGAATGAGGTTGATGATTATGAACTTCCATTAAGGCCACTACTTTGTGAATTATATCCAYATGCTTAGATGATTCCATCCTCTCCTTTGCTGGTTACAAAAACTGTTTGGAACCACAAGATTATTGTGGTCATGGGCCAACTATCTCTATAAAAGCAAGCTTATAAGAAAAATTAAACGTAGTTTTAAATATATCAAACTCTTGATTCTTTGTGGCCTCTGGTTGATTCTTTCAACATCTATTATTTGATTTTTATTTTTTTTCATTCATATACTGGAATATATATATATATATGATATACCATGGTAGGCATTATTTTTTTATAACCCTATAGGCTCACTGATTTACTAAAAAAAACTAAAATATTGTAATATAGGCTTAAATCAACCCTGTAGGCTTAAATCAACCGACCTAAAAAGAGTATGAGTAATATATGTTGCAGTAGTTACAATAGCTCCCAACTCTGTGTTGCAACCAGAATAGTTATTTATTGTCAACAAAGAAATTCCCAGCATCGCCAAATACTTTTACAATAATATTGTTTAATCAACTTTACTGTACCTAAATTATACTCTCTATCATGTTTGAACTAATAGTCCCTTAATTTGAATAAAACAAATAGCCATGTCTTACATTCATTCAAATACACACGTTCTGTACAATACAAGTAGTAAAAGAATATAAGGAAATTTTCTTTTCCTTTTGACTGGCTATGCCAAGAGGCTTCCAAGTCCAAACATATTTGGTTGCAGACAAAAATGATTAAAATGGAAATTTGGGTAGAATACAAGCGTTGCCTGCAAATTTGTGACTTTCACATGGTATCCTGAAAAATGGTTCTGAAGCTTGACAGACTTGTTCTTGGCCAGCATATTGCCTCTCATTAATATCACCTTTCAACATTTTTTTAATAACGGTAAGACACATTTTCAACATTTTTTTAATAATGGTAAGACACATATATAGCCTTGGGACTAGTTTGAATTTGAGTGTTGTAAGTTTCAGATGGAAGTCTAGGGTCGATATCGAGGTTGTAAATCGTCCATCCAAAATGCAAAACAAGAAAAGAGATTAAAACATAGTATCTTCATTGGATCATTTCTTGCTATTTTTTTGCTTGACAGGGAGTAGCTATAATGCAACTTTTTTTGATTGTTATTAGTAAAAACCTTTAATATTTTTTTGGTTCCATGGCTACCTTAATTTAGTCTTTAATATTGTCTAAGGGCCAAAAAATTATATGTTTGAAACAAAAGAAATATGATGTCACATGTGGTTTTATAGATTTCACTTGTATGTTACACTATAACTATAAGTTTTGTTTTGGCTTTATTTTTGATATAAACTAGTAAAAAATATATATTTTTATGCCTCAAACACAAGTTGAAATTACTTATGATTTTTTTTTTTTTGACATTTATGTTGGACCAATATTTTCACTTGTTTTTTGACTTGGATTTCTATCTATATTTTCAATAGAGGTTGATTGATCCATTATGGATTATGATATAAATTATTATCTATTTTTGGTACTTTATGCGTAGAAAAAAATGGATTTGTTGACTTGTGGGGCCCATTTTAAGGGTAAGTCCCATCATGAAAATTTGGGGTCTAAAACCTTTTAGAGCTTGTATGAGGCCTTAAATGGTCATTTTTTGGGTTAAAAATTTGCAGGCATAATCCTCTCAATGTTGTTCTACTTCAAAAGCTTTACAACAATGTAAAAGTCACCTCAAATAGACTTTGTATGTAGAAGTTATGCCTCATGCAAGTTGATCTAGCTTGTTGACCACCATGGTACCAAGTAGATGCTGCACCAACATCCACTACCCACACATGTGGATCTAGTCACAAGTGAGCATTCAAGAATAATCTAGAGGGTCCAAAACCCTAACATTGATTAGGGGTTGAGGTATGCAAAAACCCTAACCCTAACCCTACATGGCTATTAGGCTATGTTAAATACTAGACAACTACGAAAGGTAGGGGATTCATTCTTATTGTATTGAGTATTGTTTCATAGGAGAGCAGAGCATTGAGAGTGGGATATTGAGGGTGATCATAGGGAGAAGGATATCCTGTAGCAACCAAATTGGCCACAATGTCCATGGCATCTCCATAGTGAGTGCCCCTTTCTTTGTACTCACATTTAATAAATGCGAAGAAAATAGAAGAGCATCGACCTCACCTTCTAGTTGGGTTTTCCTATATCGGGTTTTCCAAGGGTACATTTTGTGTTCATTGGGTGGATGGTGTGTCGTTGCTTGTCTATTTTAGTTCAATTTTCAACTTATTTCAGTCATTTTTGTGTTAAGTTAGAAATATTAAGTTTGCAATCTTTAGTAGAATATTGCATAGTAAAAAGATTATAGAACATTATAAGATATGTCGTAACAAACTATTCAAGTGATCTGAAAATACCAAATGAGTTCGGATACCAACTTGATTCGAAATATCAACAAACTCTGATACCAATTCAACCCGAAAATCCTTAGATGTCAATTACTTCATAAATGCACATAAACATCCGACCAGATTCGAGAAATTGAAGATCTACTTGACTATGTTCTGAACAAGTGCCTGAAAAGCCCCTTTTGCACGCACAACGAAACTATGGGTCTCATACATGAAAATTTGGACTAAGACTTTTATAAACATCACTTTTGCATAAAATTGACATCATCATCGGATTACTCTCAAAATTCTATGAAAAATGAGTATAAATACCCTATAATTCCCTCAAAGAACTCAATAGCACGCAAAACGAGGAAAATATAACATGGGAACACCTATTGCATGCAAAACGAGACCAAAAATATGAACTTGGCACAAATTTCTATGCTGGGCGCTCTTGGCACAAATCCCAATGTGTTCGTACTCTGTCCGGGCATTGGTTTATATAGGGTAAGTCAACGAAAGTGACCCCCCTATATTCTTGGTCACATTTGTTACCCTTTAAATATAATATTATGTATTAGTTAAAACAAGAAACAAGCATGGAACGTTGGTAGGAGGCTAGGGATAAGACTTAGGAATATTCCTTTGGAGGTCATGGGTTCTATTCCATTTGACCCCTAACAAATTTTATTCTCCCTTAGCCATTATTGGCCAATCGGAGAGTGCCACATGGCACTCTCTGATTGGTCCACGTGTCATGCTATAATTGGTCTACCTATCTTCCATGTCACTGTATGGATTTTCCACCTCAACATCCAGTCACCTGCCACCTATCACCTACCATGTAATTGTACAGATGCTACGTCATCCATATAGATGACATGTGGCACTTTTTTTATTGCTCCACATGGACTCCAAAAAATGCCATTTTCGGGTGACAAATGGAAGCTTATCGTGCTACCACATCACCATGCTGATGTCAGCATGGCATCACTCTATCAGTTGGACGACCTGTATGGACATACCACATGTCAACCTTGCTTTGACTTTTGAATCGTTTGACCAGAACTTTGATCGACCATAACGTTTGCATATGGAATCTGTTTGAGGCGATTTTTGCGCCGTTGGAAAGATATCTCTAAGCTCTATGCAATGAATACATTTTCAAAATCATTTTAGAAGATCAACTTTCGAGCATTTTGGATCGTCCTGGACCTCTTTTGAGTGTTCTAGATCCTCCTGGATCACACCTCCCCACTAAAGAACTTTTGGACCTCCAAAAGTATGGATCATTCAGAAATGAAGTGAGGATATTGTCACCTCACTTGTCCATTATCATCTATCCATCCTGCTTGGATAACGAGAACCTAAATCATCAAAACAATAATGCAGACTGAAACAACATTGTTGACCAAGTTAACCATTCCTTTAAATTCAGAAACTCCGCCTTTCATTGTTGCAATAGCCAACCATACTCCACTGATTAGTAATAAACTGAACAAAAAAACTGAATATATTGATGCGAAAGAGAATGAACTATCAACATATTTTCCCTTCTTAACAGGAACAATATCAACCAAAGGACCTATTTTACTTTCAACTGTAGGCTGTAAATATGGATCCTGGATACTAGCAGTAACTAGCATGTTCACATGCCCTATAGTGACAACTGTCAAATTAGTCTTCATATGATGAGCTCTCACAATGAACTCAATCCCATCCTTGAAAATATGATACATGTTCTATTCCTTGTAGAAAATGGTCTTCCTGTCATACAAGTATGGACTTCCCAAAACCATCCCGCAAAAGTCAAGTGGAACAACGTCTAACTCTGCCTCATCAATGAAAATGGATGTGATCTCAAATCGTAACTTACATTGCTTAGTTACTTGCACCTGAGCATTATCACAAATCCATCCCAAAGGATATGGTCTCAGATGAGTCCTAGTTTCCAATCCCAAATTCTGAACAACTTGCTCTGAAATAAGATTCACTTGTGATCCACTATCAACAAGTGTATCAATCTTAGTGTGATTTGAGATAACTCGTAAATGAAACATGTCATTTCTTTTCCTTCCATCAAGAATTACTTTATCCTTTGAAGAAGAAGTACGAGAATTGAAACTTGCAACAAAATATTTACCTCTGATGCCCATAGCTGTGACCTTAGTTTCATCCTCATAATATGATCCAAGATCCTCAACTATGGTCGTGGTATGATTTTTACCCTTTCTAGGCTGAGCCCACTTTGGTTTCAATTATGGATGCAACTTCCAACAATGCTTCTCATCATTTCCTTTCTTCTCGCAGTGAGAACATGTAGGATTCTTCTCTTCATCCTTGTTCAATGTAGTTGTCTTCTTACTCTTCCATTTTCCCTTCAACAACTCCTCGAATTCATGTGGTTCCTCTAACTCATCCTCAACATATTTTCCTTTGCTGGATTCAAGATGAGTAGCTTGTACTGATACTTCATAAATATTAGTAGGATTAAATATCAATATAGTATGGCGAAGATATGAGTGCATACCACCAATATATTTTAGAAGAGTCTCATGAGTATGTAATGGAATTTCCAAAGATAACGCCTTCCTCTTAAATTCCCATGTATAAGCTTGAACATTTTTCCCTTTTCCTTGTCTTAGATGTTACCAAGCAATTATTGATGTTTGCATATAAGCTAATGGATACAATTACTTTCCTAAAGCAACAATAAATTCAATCCAGGAAGAAATGATTTTACCATGTTGAATAAGATCAGCTTGTGTCAGACTCTCCCACCATATCAAGGCTGTACTGCTCAGGTGAAGGGTAGCCAACTGTATATTTGAAGTGTCCCGTATGATTCTCTATACTCTACAATATACTTCATTCCATTTGACCCAATCATCCAACTTCTCTGCATTCAACTCTCCATCATAAGTAGGAAAATCAAACTTTACATCTATCTTTAACAAAGGAAAATCATGAGAACGAGAAAAATTCTTAGAATGTTTCTTCCTCTTATGAGAAGCATGTTCACTTCCATTTGAAGATGATGATGATGATGATGGGGATGGAGGATACCTTGGAGGTTCTTCACCTTCTCCTTCTCCTTCAACATTTACCATTGTTCCCGATGAACCACCTTCATTTTGATGAGGAGTTCCTGTTCGTCTTTCTAGGTCTTTCTAGGTCTTCCTACAATTCCTTAACCATATTTTTCATCTCAAGGAACATTTTTCGAAACTCTCTATGAACCTCAGAAAGAACATCTTCATGCTCCATTTCTTTCCTTCGAAATACACGTTCAATCTCAGGATTAAATTCTTCAAGCGTGCCTTCACCTTGCTTAGTTTTGGACCTCATAAGCATTCACTTGCAAATACATGTCAAAACCTGCTCTCATACCACATGATCTGAAAATACCAAACGAGTTATGATACCAGCTTGTTTCAAAATATCAACAAACTCTGATACCAATCAGCCCAAAAATCCTTAGATCTCAATTAGTTCATAAATACACATAAACATCCGATCAGATTCGAGAAATTAAATATCGACTTGACTATGTTCTGAACAGGTGCCCGAAAAGCCCCTTTTGCACGCATAACGAGGCTATGGGTCTCATACATGACAATATGGACTAAGAATTTCACAAACAACACTTTTACATAAAACTGACATCACCATTAGATTCCTCTCAAAATTCTGAGAAAAATGAGTATAAATACCCTACCTTCAAAGAACTCAATAGCACACAAAACAAGACAAATCTAACATGGGAACACCTCTTGTATGCAAAACGAGACCAAAAATATGAATTTGGCATGAATTTTTATGTTGGGCGCTCTTGGCACAAATCCCATTGTGTTTGTACTATGTTCGGGTGTTGGTTTATATAGAGTAAGTCGGCCAAACTGACCCCCCTATATTCTCGATCACATTTGTTACCATTTAAATATAATGTTATGTATTAGTTATAACAAGAAACAAGCATGGCACATTGGTAGGAGGCTATGGTTAATACTGAGGAATATTCCTTCGAAGGTCATGGGTTCTATTCCATTCGACCCCCAACAAACTTTATTCTTCCTTAGCCATTATTGGCCAATTGAAGAGTACCACGTGGCACTCTCTCATTGGTCCATGTGTCATGCTGTCATTGGTCCACCTGTCTACCATGTCATTGTATGGATCTTCCACCTCATCATCTAGTGATCTGCCACGTCATCTGTACGGACGACACGCGGCACTTTATTGGTCCACATGGACCCCAAAAATGCCATTTTCGGGTGACACGTGGAAACTTGTCGTGATGCCACATCACCAATTTCAGCATGATGTCACTCTTCCAGTTGGATGACCCGTACGAACATGCCACGTGTCATCTCTCTTTGACTTTTGACATGTTTGACTAGAACTTTTGCATACGAACTCCGTTTGAGGTGATTTTTGCACTGTTGGAAAGCTATCGTCGAGATCTACGCAATGAAGTCATTTTAAAAAGAATTTGGGAAGATCAATTTTATAGCATTTTGGATCTTCCTGGATCTCTTTTGAGCGTTTTGGATCCTCCCGGACAATGAAGTGGAATATCCATGACATTTTACAAATCATATTGGTATCAGAGAAATTCTTCTTTGGGGTTTTCTAGGAAGTCACAAGATCTGGGAATTGTCTTAAAGTCTAAAATACCCATCCATGGTAAGAGCGTACAATAACACTCCATGGGATGAGTCGAAAGAGATATTTTCAAAGATAAAAGCACGATTCCTTAACATCTCTCACAACATGGCCATGCTCATGGCGGCTCTAGAGAACAATTTTGGACCTTTTGGGGAGTGTGGAAACTCTAACTTAGAACTTGGATCATACAATAAATTTAGATATAATGAAGAATGAGAAAAGGAGTCGTAAAAAGAATCAAAGAAACACCAAGAAAGTTCGAGTTCCATCACTTCTTATCAATGTATGTTTAAAGTGGAAGCAAAAATCCATGGGGGCTTCACTCGGTGAACCTATGACATATCATGTTCATTCTTGGTATATTAAAGAATACCCCTATTTTCACTAGATATTGAAATTACTTACAAAAATAATTTTGTTGAACTCCCTTCCCAATACATCTATCCAATTAAAAATACCCCGAGTGTTACTAGATATTATAGGTATCCATTTTTTTTCATGGAATTTTTAATACCCCTTTTTATTTCTACCCCTATTACTTAGATAGGACAAAACTCTTATAATCCCACAAATCACAAAAATAACCTAAAAATAAGTAAATAAGTGCATTGACATCCCAACATAGAGATATGCCACTATAGTAAGATAACCTAAGATTCAAGGGGTTGGTGTTATACTACTTTCACCCCTCTCTTCAATATAATACATGGTCATGCATTCACTGAGGAAGGGTTTTATATATATGGATTTCTGTTTGTAGACCTATAAAGGTGAGCCACCTCAAGTCATAACTCTTTGTCCCTTAGATCTATGATCTCGTGGACATTTTAAACAAAACATATCTATCTATCTATCTATCTATCTTTTCTTTGCAATAATCCATTCATGTTTTCTTATCATTCAGACTCAAAGGCACTCTCATTAGGAGAGATGCAAGAGATTGTGACCCGAAGATCAATCTAACCTAGGGGCATTCTTACTATCCTTTAGGTAGATACGAGTCCTTTATTCCTTGTACTCTATCATTGTATTACACTTTTTCATATATATTAAGATTAAGGTCAAACATAACACTAAGGAGATTATTTTCATTTGAGGGTTGAGACCCATATTTCCAAATATGAGACCTAATTCGAAGTTGGAGCT
>ML783169.1:59274-78881 GCA_009831015.1 Picea engelmannii | reverse complement strand
CAAAACTATGATGGGAGATAAGCTTGATGGATCAAGCAACTTCAAGTTTCTGGAAGACAAGAATTCAGAGGAAAAATTATTGTGGGTGATATAAAAAGGTTTACTAGAGACAAATATTGATGAATGAAAGGAAGATGACGACATGACAAGGAATCCAATCATCTACACAAGCACTTACATTGAAGGGCCACTTCATGAAGATCTCAGAGAACATAGATCAACTAGGTGCCATTGGAGAAATCATATCAACACCCTCAGGTATGCACTTGTATATTTATTATTTGTATCATTTTCATGAGGGTAATTGCAGCAGGAAGGAATCTTTGCTGAAGTCATGGATCAAGAGGGATCTCAGTGCATTCAAAGGAGAAACACACTGGAAGTGGAGACTCCAGGTTTGATTGTTGAAATTGTCATTCCTCTAACCTATATTTCTAAAGTTTGCTACATTACAAGTAGGTGTTGTAGCTGTGACGACATTCCTTAAATTGTTTTGATTCTAGAGATGTACTCATTATTCTCCTTTAGGATATATTCTTGTGTTGGTTCTTTTTGTTTTTTTGTTCCATATAGGTTAACAACAAAGGAAGATGTTTATCCATTAGAGGGAGTCAAAACTATTAAAAAATAAGAAGGAAGAATAGAACCATCATTGAGGCAACCAATGCAATAATGCATGATAATGATACTTCTATGGTTCTATGGGAAGAAGCATGCATGAAACAATATATGTTCAGAACAAGAGTCTTCACCAGACTTTGAAAAACATAAATCTCAAAGAAGCCTTCACCAGAGTGAAGCCTGAGATTGAACACTTCAGGATATTTGGGTGCCCAGTGTATTTTCATGTACCCAAAGAGTATAAGTCCAAGCTAGACCCTTCAGAGAGAAAGGATACATTTATGGGATAAAAATGAATCTTCGAAGAAATTCCAGATCGAAATCACTGGTTAGAGACAGATTGAGACAGGAAAAGATTTTGTCCTTGAAGAAGAGATAGCTTTTGAAGCATCCAAAGAATCTCAGATGGAAATTGACAGTGAAACAATGCCTTCTCACCCTTCAGCAGTTCATAGGGGGACAAACATTATTCCAGATAATCCAGTTTCTCTAGTTGATATGTCCAAAGATATTGTAGTAGGGCATAAAAGGCCTGCCTAGGCTCACTCTGTAGGAGGTAGAGGAACATACAAGCCCCTCAAGGCACATCTTGAGAAAGCAAAATATAATTTTCGAGCTATCCTTTAGTCATGAGCCACTTCATTGATTTTGAGCCTCCTTGTCTTGAAGAATCAACAAGAGAACATGTATGGAACGATGCCATAACAAAATAATACTAGTATATCTTAAGATAATTATGTATAAGATATTTTTCAGAGACCAGAAGGGAAGTCTGTGGTAACTTCCAAGTAGATCTATAAGATCAAACATGCAGCTAATGGAAGTGTCGAGAAATACAAAGCAATATCTATAGCCGAAGGATTCTCATAAACAAAGGGAGTTGTCTATGACGAGACACTTGATCCAGTAAGCCAGATACACTTCCATCCGTACTACCATCCATGGGTTGGAAACTATATCAGATGGATATATTCTTGATGAGTTTGGGTTTCAGCAAGAGTATTGCTGATCCAAACCTATATTATTACAATGTTGGTGGCGAGAGCCTAATTTTGATGACTTATTCAGAAAGACTTGTTGTTGGATACAAGTAAGCTTTGACTTCTAATTTCGATATGAAGGATATGAGTATGATGCACTACTTCTTGGGACAAGAAGTATGATAGAGGACCGATGAGATTTTACTGAGTCAAGGAAAACATACAATGAGAATATTAAAATAATTTCAGTATGACATAATGCAAAACCACCGTGATGGATTTGAAGAAAATGAATGATGATTATTTAGACGAGATTGATCCACAACTGATTGGATCATTGATGTATCTAGTTAGCACCAGACCTAATTCATGCTATGTAATGAATGTGCTTAGTCAATCCATGAGTCAGCTGAGACAAACTCATTGGATAGAAGTAAAGCATGTATTGAGATATATATGAGGCACAGTTGGATATGGCTTGAGATATGCCTCCAGTGTGAACTTGAGTTTGCAGGATATGCTGATACAGATTGAGCAGAGAGTACAATGGAATGAGAGAGCACATCTGGTTGTTGCCTTATCGTGAAGTTTGCCATGATTTCCTGATGCATCAGGAAAACAAACTCCATGGCCTTGAGTACCATAGAAGCAAAGTATATAGCATCGAGTGTGCGAAGACATATGGCTTCACAAGATTCTGAAAGATTTACTTGATCATGAGATGGATCCTATGATGATAACCAAGAGCCGTGTGTAAATCTCTTTGAGAACCCAATGTTTCTTGATAGATTGAAACACGTTGAGATGAAAAATCATTACATCAGAGATATGATGCAGAGGAAAATAGTACACATGTCGTACCTTCCTACAGATGAGCAGATTACAGACATCTTCACCAAATTACCTTGATGAAGAATACTTCCCTACTTGAGAGGGAGTGTTTATGACTATAGCCAAGACAAATTTCAAAGTACATCCATGTGAGACTTGGAATGATGAATAATGCCTCCCTAGCTTAGAGGGAGTGTTGATGATTGTAGCTATGTGAGACATTCTCGAGGACACAAACCTAAGAGAGATCCCCTGAGAGGGGTGTGTGGTTCCTATCCGAGACAGAGCTGGAATGTAGAGATGGTCTCCTCATTATAGAGAGTTGAGAAGAACTCCAGATGATTATCCTGTGTAACGCAGTGAGAAAGGAGATCTACAGAGTTGGACATGCGTGTGGCTGAGCACAAGGTGAATGTGTGAAATCTCAAAGTGTTGGGTGCATCATCATGAGAACATAAATGAAGATGATGTATTAGCCTTCTCTGAGAAGAGAGTTGATGAGAAACTCTAGATGAATATCCTATCTAATGCAGTGGGAAAGAATATCTGTTGAGTGGACATGCCTGTGGATGAGCACATGTGAATGTGATCCTAGTGGCTGAGCACTAGTGAATAAGTGGTTCTTCTGTGTAATGCATTGAGCCAGAGATATGGACATCCCTATGGATGTGCCCCTAGTGGATGAGCACTAATGGGTTTATAAGATACCTTTCTATATTGTTCAAGAGTCAGACCTTCCTGTAACCCTAATTGTAATGTAAAGGGTACAGGTCATCCCCACATTATTATGATAGATAATTAATGTAAAAGATAATTAATCTGGTTCTTATTAATTATATTGTGAGTTAGTGAGGTTGGCCCTATTGTGCCAATAGACACTTTTGTTGACAGGTTTAGTCTAGTATAAGTAAAGGTAAATTCCCCATTGAGGAATCATAACTTTTGTGTGAGTTTGGAAATCTCAGAAAGTACACCCTAGAGTAGGAAGTTTGTATTGTTTTCTTGAGAGAGAATCAATGAGGAGATGAATTGATACAATTAAATGCGCCCTTGGAGGGATGTACTAAAGAGCATAAGCAATACTTGGAGAATATTTTGCAAGCATATAGAGAAGTATTCCAAGAGATTAAAGGGTTACCACCTACGAGGGAAGTGGAGCTTTCCTGACTCCCCATTGCCAAACATTGGGTTGTGCAAATAGTCCATCCTAGAAGTAGATGACGTGAAGAAACAATTGTAGTAGCTATTAGAATAGGGAGTGATTCAACTAAGTACCGTACCTTGTGTGTCACCTATCATCATAGTACCCAAGAAGGTGGGACTTGGAGAATGTGTATCGATTACAAAGTTGTGAAGAAGATCACCCTTAAGAATCAACATCCTCTACCCAAGATTGATGAATTGCTTTATAAGTTGTAGCATGCAAAGCACTTCACTAGGTTGGATCTCAAATCGAGATACCACTAGGAACAAGTCAAAAAAGAAGACACTTGGAAGACTACGGATCCAGATGGAAATTGGTGGCCATTCACCTCTTCCATTGAATCAATATTTTCTAGCCCATGGTTTTGATAAACCATGATATACACCCATGGTATTTGAAGGGTGGAAATAAATAAAATAAATAACAATAATAAAATGGAAAAAATATGTTTTCATGGTCATTAATTAATTTTCTACCATTTGTGGTATGATCTCATGGATTTTGTAACCCATGGTATTGTAAAATGGGATAAAGAAAACAAAATCATATAGTAATATTAAAATAAGTGAAACAATATGACTTTTGAGGGACAGGGAATCAATAAGTACTATATATACGAACCCCCCCATTTGTAAAAGGAAATGTTATTATTCCTTCATGATGTATTAAATAAATTCACCCTTTCGACCTTTTGTAAAATTGTTTTGCGAATGAGTGCAACCAACATCTCTTTCTCTTCAGAGAAGCTACCACCATTCTAGCTAGTTTGTGTTCTAATATATTATTCATTAATAAAAGTTGGGTTTCACTATATTTATGTGTTCTTTTCTATAGTTTTGTTTTTATCTCATTTCGCTCTCAATATAATCTAGATCAATGGTATCAGAGTAGTCTGCTTCTTGTCATTTCTAAGTGCATGTCCCCGATGAGGTAGGAAATCCTTTCAAGATGTTGCTTGAGGAAGCCCTCACATGAAGTGGAATGAGATGATGGAAAAATTCACCCAGATCCTTTGATGACTATCGATAGTGGCTGAGGCACCTTCAAAAAATATCCATTTTAGAGGGGTTACACCCTTCAAGGTACAAGTTAACTTTGATATCCCTTTATTTGAGGGCCAGATAGATGCAGATGCTTTGGAGAAATGGATAAATATGTTAGAATGGTATTACTCCATTCAAAATTTTTCTGACATGAAAAATATCATCTTCACTCTCCTTAAATCCATTCCCCATGTTAAATATTGGTGGGAATGTTACTAGGAGAGACATCATGAATATGATTCCATGGCATTCGAGAAAGGACCCACTTGGGCATCCTTTGTTGATTCCCTCAAGGAGGAGTTCTACCCTGCAGGAAACTATGATGATCCATACACGATATGGGTGACTCTGTGTTAGGAAAGAGACTAGACAATGCTAGAGTACACTTACATATTCCATACCTTGCACTCAAAGATGGGTATTAGTGATCTAGAATGGATCCAGGAGCCAAAATGGGTCCAGGAAGGCCTAAAAATCAAAGTTCTTAGAATTGCTTCAAAACAGACGTGTGCATAGGCCTCATCGTTACAAACCCAACACAACTTGAATGACCACAAACAAATGTCATATGCAAAAGATATCATGTTCTGTTTGTTTCGTCAAATAGACAAAAAAATTGCTCACTGTACAGTCCATATAGTGATGATGTGGTAGCTGACTGTACAGGCTGTACAATCGTACAATAACATGATAGGTACAGTGGCAAGATGACATGGCAGACATGGTGGCAGTTGCATGGACTGATGATATTTAGACATGTGGCAATTAGTGGGCAAGTATTATTGTGCCACATGGCCAAGTCTTGGGCTGCCACATGGCACCCCTCCATTAGCTGACATTTTTGGAAAAAGTTTGTGACTCAAGGGGAGTCGAACCCATGACCTCTAGTCTAGATGAGAGGTTTGGCAGGGCTGGGCTACCAGCCCGCCCACATTGTTCCTTATTTACTATAGTGGGAAGTTTATATTTAAACTTATCGTAATGTTTGTTGGGTGGAATAAAGGGCCGGGGTGTAGCCCCAGCCCTCGACGGTATCATACCATACGACCCTTGTAATAAGATCCTGCATTATTTCTTGTTTGGCGTGATCATGGCTTTGTAGCCCCGGTTCTGTATTAATCCCTAGCTCTATTCTATGTGACGGTACCATATGCCCACTCTTTATACCTTAGCGCAAATTTTAGTGGATAGCGCCCGGTCGGTTGGGCTAGCCCGTCGACCAAGGCGCATATCCAGGAGCTAATGACTAAGGGATAAAATGGTTAGGGCGCGTGGAGCTTGGGTGGCGGCCATATGGCCAAGCCACATGACCAGGGCCCGAGATCGGGGGGCTAAGGACCAGCACCAGCCTAGTCCATGGACACTTGGACAATGCACATATGACCAGGGGCCAGATCACAAGGGGGATGCGCCCGATTTATTCCCAAAAGTGGGTTTTTGACTATATGTTATGATTTTTATGTATTTTTAACTAGTTTTGGGAGCTTTAATCCATTTTTGGTGGATCTTGGGCCCTTTTTAAGGCCATATCTTGGGGTGAAGTTGGGATTTTGTTGCCAACTTAAAAGACTATATAAACCAAAGATTATTGAAGCCAAAGAGGGAGGTTCAAAATAGGGAAATGATGAATAATTGAAGAGCCAAAGCCATTTTTATGCAGGGAAGCCATTGAGGAGAGCAACTTTGCGGGCCATTTATGGGAGCTTTGTTCATCCGTTTTCAGTGCCATCAGTTGTGACAACTTCTTGAGATATAGAAGAACACAGAAAAAACCATTTGAAACTGATATGATGTAATTTTTAAGCTTTGAACATAAATAATAAAGCCTCACCCACTGAGACAAAGGCCCAGAGACGTAGGCGAGATTGCCAAACTCCGTTATCAACTTTGTTGTTTATGGTTTGTTGTTTCTTTATGCTAATTTCCAGATCTGTATATGTTTAATGGATGCTTTGCTTCATCATTAATTCTTCCTCTTTCATCAAATTCCTAAATGGTTAAAGAACACATGTTTTAAAACTCAATCATTGTCTTTAAAAAATATTTTCGGATCAAGTGGTATCAAAGCTAGTTGACGGTTGGTTTGTGAGTTTGCATGATTACTAGGGAAAGGATGAATCGCGGTGAAGGCAAGATTGTTGAAGATAATCCTAAGATTGGATCAAGAAAGAGAACTTCTCAAAGTGAGAAGATGGCATCGGAAGAGGGACTTTCTCATGATGAGAAAGAGTTTTGAAATACTTTCTTCGCCATGTTGGAGATGATGAAGGTTCTATATGAGGATTACTTGCAACGGAAGAGATTGATTCTAGGTGAATCTTCAAAGGTTAAAAATGAAGAAAGAGAGGATCCTACTCAAACTCCTCATTCACCTCCTTCTTCTCCATCAACTTCTTCTTATTCAAGTTCAAGTTCTAAATCCACTGCAAGAAAATATTCCCATAAACATAAAAAAGAAATGCCTTTACTTAAGCTTGATGTGAAATTTGAATTACCTATGTATGATGGTGAAGTCAATGCAGAGAGGCTTGATAATTGGGTCAGACAGATGGAGGTTTAATGCAGTGTGCAACAAATCAAGTATGAGGCAACTCAAATCAAGTTGGCATCGCTTCGTCTTGCAGGCACAACACTCATTTGGTGGCAAAGCAAGTTGCAAAATGACACGCAACAAGTGGGTAATGTATTTCCATCATGACAAGTTTTTGTTTCTGCACTTAGAATTTTTTTTTATCCTTTGGGTTATAAAGAGAAGGATTTAATTGAATAGAAAGGTCTTAAACTAAGAAAAGGAAAAACAGTGCAAGAATACATATATGACTTTCGAAAGATGGCATGGAGGTTAGATGTTCCTTTACATACCCAAGAAACTCTTATGAAGTATATAGGAGGTTTACCTGCGCATATTCATAACATTGTATTTATGATTGGACCTACTAACCTTGATGAGGTTTCTGTTCAAGCAACGTACATTGAGGCAGGGAAAACATGAGTTGGTGTATTAGGGGAATCGTCTTCAAAGAAAGAGGACAGAAGGAAGTGGAATGGAAAGAAGGAAAATTCAGTGGCAAGAAAGGAAGAGAACTCCTCTTGCAAGCATTGCAAGAAAGAAGGGCATGAAGAGGACCATTGTTGGCATTTTCATTCTGAGAAGAGACCGAAGTGGTTCAAATGAAGGAAAGGGAGGAAAAAATTGCAACAACAACATGACCAACAGACTTGGGATCATATTTGGGTGATGAATCTAAAGTTTCAACGGTTGGTTTGACAGGTAAAATTGGTGACGGATTTGATTCTAGAAGTAAATTGTTTCACATAAGGGTTATTATGAGGCATACTAAGGTCGACACATTGATAGATAGTGGATCTCAATATAACTTGATTTCAGAGGAATTGGTTAAACAATTGGGATTAAACACTTAGATGCATCATAAGCCTTACTCACTTAAATGGATAAGCAACAATCATAAATTGCACATAAAAAAGAAATGCACATTAAAGTTTGCAATTTCATCTAAGTTTGTGGATGAGGTAACATGTGATGTGGTGCCACTCAATGAATGTGGAATGGTTTTAGGTAGTCTTATTTGTATGATTGCAAATATATCTTCTATAGGGAACATAATCAATATCACTTAATCAAAGCAGACAATGAATATGTGGTACATGCTCATCATTTAAAAGCAAATCAATCTCTTCAAACAATGGAACAATTAAGAAAGGAATATCATGCAAACAACACACCTATAATTGTCCCGAATCAAGTAATTGATCTTAAGAAAGAACATGATATGATTGTAGAATGGAAGTTCAATCATACTTTGATTCAAGATAAGCTAATGTCGTGCAAGTATTACAAACATATCAGCTCATTTGTAGTCATATTTCTGATGCTATCATTAGTAATGTTTTCAACATGGATGATAGTGGCTTTAGTAAGATGTGATAGAGTACAAGTGGATAACAATATGCTGTCAGTTATCATGGTTGTTTTACAATTGATCTTGATGAGACAGATGCACATGACAAAGTTTAAAGACAGAGAACAAGTGGGATGGCCTATCCTGCAATTGATGACTAGTTAGTATCCTTTTGGAGGATCAAAAGTTCTTTAGTGGGGAGGCATGATCCATAATGGATCCAGAAGCCAAAATGGGTCCAGGAAGGCCTAAAAATAAAATTGCTTAGAATAGCTTCAAAACAGACATGTGCATAGGCCTCGTCATTACGAACCCAATGCAACTTGAACGGGCTGAAACAAACGTCGTATGCGAAATATATTGTGTTTTGTTCATTTCGTCAAACATGCAAAAAAAATGCTGAATGTACAGTCCATACAGCCCGTACAATGTTGACGTGGTAGATTACTGTACAGGACGTATGTCCATACAGTGACATGGTGGGTACATTGGAAAGTTGACAAGGAAGACACGGTGGTAGTTGCGTGGACCAGTCATATTTGGACATGTGGCAGTTAGTGGGCAAGTATTATGGTGCCATGTGGCCCAATATTGGGTTGCCACATGGCACCCCTCCATTGGCTGATAGTTTTAGAAAAAAATTGTGACTCAAGGGGAGTCAAACCTGTGACCTCCAGTCTGGGTGAGCGGTTTGGCAGGGTCGGGCTACCAACTCGCCCACATTGTTCTTTATTTACTATAGTGGGAACTTTATATTTAAACTTACCGTAATGTTTGTTGGGTGGAATAAAGGGCTGGGGTCTACCCCTAGCCCCCGACGCCCTCATACCATATGACCATTGTAATAAGACCCTGCACTATTTCTTGTTTGGCATGCTTGTGGATTTGTAGCCCTGGTTTTGTATTAATCCCTTGTGCTATTCCATGTGACGGTACCATATGCCCACTCTTTATACCTTAACGCATATTTCAGTGGATAGCGCCCGGTCGGTCGGGCTAGCCCGCCGACCAAGGCGCATATCCAGGAGGTAATGACCGAGGGATAAAACAATTAGGGTGCGTAGAGCTTGGGTGGTGGCCATATGGCCAAGCCATATGAGTAGGGCCCGAGATCAGGGGGCTAAGGACCAACGCCAACCTAGCCCGTGGACACTTGGACATTGCACATATGAATAGGGGCTGGATCACAAGGGGGATGCACCCGATTTATTCCCAAAAGTTGGTTTTTGACTATATGTTATGATTTTTATGGATTTTTAACCAGTTTTGGGAGATTTAATTGATTTTTGGAGGATCTTGGGCCCTTTTTGAGGCCATATCTTGGGGAGAAGTTGGGAGTTTGTTGACAAATTCAAAGCCTATATAAACCAAAGGTTCTTGAAGCCAAAGAGGGAGGTTAAAAATAGGGAAATGCTGAATAATTAAAGAGCCAAAGCCATTTTTATGCAGGGAATCCATTGAGGAGAGCAACTTTGCGGGCCATTTCTGGGAGCTTCGTTCATCCGTTTTTAGTGCCGTTAGTTGTGATCGGTTCTTGAGATCTAGAAGAACACAACCAGATCAGTTTGTAAGACATTTGGCACTGATATGATGTACTTTTCAATCTTTTAACATAAATAAGAAAGCCTCACCCATTGAGACAAAGGCCCAGAGACGTAGGCGAGATTGCCGAACTCTGTTATCAACTTTGTTTTTTATGGTTTGCTGTTTCTTTATGATCATTTACAGATATGTATATGTTTAATGGCTTCTTTGTTTCATCATTAATTCTTCCTCTTTCATCAAATTCCTAAATGGTTAAAGAACACATGTTTTAAAACTCAACCATTGTATTTAAAATATATTTTCAGATCAATTAGAGACTCCAAGTGGCACTTGGTTTTGAAGTGCCATAAAGGAATACACAGGTACGTCCAAACATAGATGGATTCCTTGGACACATCCTCACTAGGAGCTTCTTATCGATATGCAGTCAAAATCGAGTAGAAACTTAAGCAATGAAATAAGCGAGAGTTTGGGTTTGAAAATATGGCACAACAAAATCATGGTAAATATGGTCCTAACTCGCAGAACAAAGGATAGAGGAGATCCAATCTCACGAAAACTAATCCAATCCAAAGGAAAACAAGTGTGATGGAAATTCAAAGAAGGACACCAAAAAATGGTGTGAGTTCCACAAAATCCCCTAGTACAACACCGATGAATGTCACTCAAAATAGTCATTGTTGGCCGAGGTCAAAGAAAAATAAATATACCTTGGCTAAAACTTTGATTCAGTGCACAATAAAGGGAAACAAGTAATTGATGTAGAACCCACTGCTACCATTGCGGCCAAAAAAATACAACCAAAAGAACCAGAGGATCCTAAGGAGGGGTATTGACTCTTCCATTCATATATGTGGTTGAAGGGGACCCCACTACATTTCATTGTTGATAGAGGGAGTCAAAAGAACTCGATATTAGATGAGGTTGTAAAAATAATGAAGATGTTGACAGGGACACATCCCCAACCATACACCATCGAATGGTTGAGCTAGAGACAAGACCTTCACATCTGCAAAAATTGTTGCAAGTCCTACGACATCAAGCTCTTCAAAGATGAGTTATTGTGTGATGTTGGCTCACTCGAAGTTTGTGATGTTATTTTAGGAAAACCATTTATGTAAAAACTCCATGTTTTTTACGAGTCTCTACCCCTTAGTTTCATTGTTACTCCGAGGGGTTATCTCTACATTGTACTAGAGGTAGTTTTGACTACTTCCATTTCATTGATCTCAACAAAACAATGTCGCAAAGTAATCTCTCAGATTAAAAAGTTTTCCCTCTTCACAACCCCATCAAAAGGTGAGAAAAAGGTTGCTGTGACCACTATAGCCTTGGCCCAAGACCTTTCTATACAACAAAAGAAGGCCGAAAATATTGTACAGGAGAAAAAAGATATTTTTGCTTCACCTATGAGGGTGCCTCTTCATTTCCAAGTCAAACATTCCATTGACTTGGTACCTGGTGCTCCCTTATCCAATTTTCGAATCAACAAATACTTGCTTCCAGAACCCTTTTCATGTGTGCCTAGGGTTCCAACCATTAGCCCCCATTGATATAACTCTTTGTGTTCCATCTTCACCGACAAAGCCCTCCCACACTCAGATCGAGGTAGATGGGGAAACTTAATTTGTTGGATGGATCCAACACCTCCAACAACATGTTCATGACATCCTTCAAAAGGCCGATGCTAAGTACATGCAATGACATGAACATAATCAGGTTCCATGCAATTTTCATGTTGGTGACAACAAATCATACAAATATATCGGGTTGTCAAATAAGGACAACTTCTTCAGAAGGGAAAGTGGCTCACTAAGATTCAAATTCAACAAAAGTCTCCCTATCTCCTACAAGAACTTGATGCTATGGGGAACATTGCTTCCTAAGGGGGAGGACTAATCTAGGTGAAATTCCACCAAATCAACATTTTCGAGCCCATTGTTGGCACTAGGCCGAAGTGGAAAGGAGGATGATCGTGGGAAATAAAGCATGCAGAAACATAAGTAACAACTAGAAGGTAAGACAACACGCGCATGCAAGAAAGCGAGCATAAGGAAAACAACAGCTAGAGGAAGAACAACAAGCGTGCGTGGGAGGAAGACCTAACGATGGTAGGGTTAGGGTTTTGGTAATACAATGTAAAATGGATGAAGAGCCCGATATATATAAATAGAGATACACATGTATGATAGAGAGGTTGATTCACTTTTGTATTAGTTCAGTTTTTGTAATGATCTATCGTAGCTATGTACTAGTTGATGCGTTATGTAATATGGTTATGGACCAATTTTGTAAGCTGTTGAGCTAGAACAGAGGAGAGGAGGAATATCTGAGGATTAGATCGCACACTCTGGATCCTGGTGCGATCTAGTTCGCCTCACACAGATCTTACCCATAAGAGGGAATTGTAAGCGCGTGACGCTGGAGATGCAGAACTACCATAATAAAAGAGACAAGAGACAAATATTTGCGGACGTAGCCCAGGAGAGGGTGAACCACGGTAATATCTGTGTAATGTGATGAATGCATGTATTTATTTATTTTCTTTCAGCAGTTAACTGTTATGATTAATGAATGAGTTAATGCATTGTTATGGAATACAATTGTGTTATTCGGGGAACTAAACCATGAAGAGTAGATGCGATCCCGTGAGTACTAGTAGATTGCAGTCATAATTTGTAGTAGATGGATCGTATTAACAATCCCCTATCCCATACTCAATCCTAGGCTGTAAACACCTAAGTCTTACAACCACCCATTTAAACCTATCTCGAGTGAGATTGTGTAGTGCACTCTGTACATTGTGTTTCCTTCTAGTTTACTAGGAGGGCTGATAGTTTTAGAGGTTTTGTTGGAAACCTGAAAGACATGAACCCTAGGTCAATAACTCAGACAGTAAAATGAATCATTTTAAGTTCAACAAATGGTTCCATTGTAGTGTTAGAAGGAACAAGAGAGGACTGAGTAGACGAGATAGATTGAACGAGAAAAGAACGAGCGAAACAAGAAGACCAATGAGCCATTAGAAGGGAATGTTGAGACCTTGGAACCCCATGAAAGAAGAAATCGAAGGTTGGTTGAGAACCAAAGAGCTAGAGTTTGCCCAGAAAGACAATAGAAACTCTAGAATCACACCTCACAAATATCTGGATAAATACGTGTTTACTGATTTACATGAAGTCTTTTTCTGTGATTTTCCACATCTACTACAAGAGTGGATACTAAGGTTGAAGGATAACCATGCAACGAACCATATCCGACATCTAGATTGGACCCAGGTATAGATTGAGCAGTTATAGTAGGTGAACAAAAAATTTACCCACACAATAGACTTTTGGCTTGACAGTATTGTGGCAGGTTTCATCACTGAATTTGCAGTCGACACAACGAAGTGATACAACACAGCAGATCAAGAATTTCTAGGTGGACCTCGAGGAAGGTACATTCAATCCCTGTATACTTCTATTAAGATACTGCTATATAATAAAGGTGTAATGACAATGGAATCGGACAACTAAACTTCCCTGCGTGCATGGGGGAAGGGGGGAAATACTGACAGAGAGAGGATAAATGGAAGGAGGTGAGGAGAAAGGCAAGAAGGATGAGGAACCCCTGGACCTGATCATGATGGATGATGACCAACTCAAATGGATCTTAGCGTCATTAGGAACGATGCGTAGAAAAGTACCCTACCAATATAAGGTGAATACCAAGAAGAGATCCGTAGCCATGAGGGAAGGCTTGGCGAGCGATGAGGAAGAGGTAGAGGATCTCCGAGCTGTGGAGAAGGTTGAGGAAATTCTGCATGCAAAGTATGCGAGGAAGAGGAGAGGCCCAAGAATAGGAGGAGAAGGAAACCATCCTATCCATATTAATGTTAGTGTGGAACCCATAAACCCATGTGCGACTAATACACCAAAGAGAACACCACCATTTAGACAATCGAAGTTCAGAGGAAGTCCGACAGCAAGAAGTACATCTACACTAGGAGAAACAACTGGAGGAGCCAGTTCAGGTAGCACTAGTCAAGTATCTACACCGCATAGAGGAGGAAGTAGTTCAATATTTAAAATGATAGGACACAATCCCACTATCAGATTACTAGAATTTCGAGGAGAAGCACCAGAAGACCTGAAGAATCATTTGTTAATTTGTGCAAATATCTAGGAGGCAAAACAAATCAATGATGAAGATACCAAACTCACGTAGCTAGAGATTAAGCTAAGAGACTACACACTAGACCAGTACATGAGTATAGACACAAACAATACCCCTGGGATGACGAGGACACTGACATAAATTAAGAAGCTACTGATTAATGAGCTCCAGAAGCAGAGTTCAGAGGATCAGTACCTGGACGAGATGATCGATATAAGACAAAAAATAGGAGAGTCAGTATGGGAGATCGACCAAAGATTCAAGAGACTAAAGGGAAAACTAAAATAGCTTATGAATGAGATGCAACATCGACACCTATTTGTCAACTCATGACTCCCACACTTAAAATATCCCTTACGACAATAGAAATTTCAGATGCAGGCAAAGGCTCTGCAGGTAGCCTTGCAACTAGAAGAGAACCAGTACCAGCAGATAGACATAACTATTGATGAATTGAAGGAGGATTTGAAGAATCTAACATTTCAGCTGAACCAAAATAAGAATAAAGACAAATGAGAAGCTGTTTGGTGCATCACATGCAGGACATAAGGACACCACAAGAACAAATTCCCAACACTCGTGCAGTATATGGAAACAAGTATGCCAAATCCGCTACCACAGGAAGGATTATGGTGCAAAATATGCAAGAAACTGGGTCATGACCCTTATCACTGCATGATGATGCAGAAATACCAGACAGTTCTGAAGAATTCATATTGCACCTTTTGTAAGTCAGTAGGCCACGACGACAAAGATTACAGAACTATGGAGCTGATGCAGGAAAGAACATCAAATGCATATAGGGTACAGGTCAAAATGATGACTGGGCAAGAAATTCCACAGTTCAATCAAACCCCATCTCCATACAATATTGTGCAATAGTAGTACAATACTACGCAACAACCATACAACAACGTGTAGCCGTAGTATAACCCGACACAACCCCAGTACAGTACCGGGTAGTATAATCAGGCACCACAATATAACAGGCCGAGAGGTGACCGAACAGGATACCAAGGAGGAGGACGAGCCATAGGAGGTTTCATACGTGGTAGAGGACCCATCACACGTCACAATTGTTAGAAACTAAGACATTATGCACAAAAATGTCCACTTCCACCAACAACTTGTGTGTATTTCCGCGCATCGGACCACGACAGAGGAATGTCCGACACTACTATTAAAGATTAAGGAAAGCTACCCAAGAATAATTGGAAATACATGGGAGAGCCAACACTGGGATATTCAAATGTCCAATTAAAACTAGCAAACCAACATAGAGTCCTACCGATAGGTAGAATGAAGGGAGTGACAATATATCTCGATGGAGTGCGCACTAAAGAAGACTTTGAAGTCATTGAAATAGTGGACGACACAACACCTTACCCGACACTGCTTGGTCTGGATTGGGCGTTTGACAAACATACCATAATCAATTTGAAAACTAGGAAAATAACATTTGAATCCAGAGAATACAGGGTCATAGCACCACTCGATCCATTGGAAGGGGAGAGGTTCGTAGAACCCACTTTCCTAGACTTAGAGGAGATCGGCCAGCTGTACAAAACAACTACGCGTGATGAGGATTACGTAAACCCAACTTCAGATGGAGTACTCAGTTGGCAGAGAATTACTTCATGTGCAACAGACTCAGACACTGGGTTAGAAAACTGGCAGCAGAGACTACACAAAGTATCCATGCAAATATGTGCAAGAATAGACCACGGAGTAAGATGGGTAGGCACAAAAATTAGAGAACCACCCAGTTTCCACGGACTAAATGATTTGAAAACATTCTTGACATAATACGAAGACAAAGTCTTAGAAAACCAGCGACTGTTAGCACTTGACTTAGCACTCAAGGCCACATCCGCAAGATGGCGGGGCACACATAAAGAGACCATTACAGACTGCTATCAATGTAAGCAACTACTGCGCATATGGTTCGGTGCGACTTAGCATTCAAGGCCACATCCGCAAGATGGTGGGGTGCACATAAAGAGACCATTACAGACTGATATCAATGTAAGCAACTACTGCGCATATGGTTCGGTGCATAATAGGAATACAATAAACATCATAAATAACAAGGATAAGAGGTACCAACGAAACACTTGGCGAAGTGCAAAACACTGTGGAAAATGACACCACTAGAGGAATGGACTCATCACTTCATACATACTTTAGAGGGCATACCAACGAACTGGTACACAGACCAGGAATTGCGCAAAGGAACTACAACATGGAGGACATTACAACAAAACTTCACAATCACTTTCTCATTCGAGCATGAGAACCCCAACATAGACGCAACTCTCAAATGAATCAGAGGAGTAATATTCATTGAAGAACCAGAAATAGAATTTATCACAGAGGAGAAACAACGAAATAAATAGACAGTCAAGGAGCTACTATCATGTTATCATGTATAGGAGGAAGCACCAGATGACGACGACCCAAGCGACATTCAGATCGAAGAAGTAGAAGGCGAAAGAGATGTGGAAGGACTGCCCATAGAATCGGAAGTCATTGCCGCACCAATCAAGGTAAAGAAAGTTAACATTGGGATAGATGAACAATGCAAAATGGCCAGCATTGGAGGCTACTGGGATGAGCAAAAAGTAGAAAGCATAACAAAATTGTTGCGTGAATATAGCGACCTTTTTCCCACAACATTTATAGAGATGAAAGGTATAGTAGGAGAACTAGGAGAAATGAAGATACCACTCAGACTTGAAGCGAGACATATAAGACAGTGAACCTATAGAATAAACCCCATATATAAACAAAATATGAAAGATGATATCGATCGGATGCTCGAAGCCGACATCATTGAACCAGTTGAGGAATCAGAATGGATAAGCCTGATGGTAGTACATGACAATAAACAAGGAAGATGGATTAGGATATGCGTCGACTTGAGGAAGTTGAACGATGCATGCCTACATGACCCATTCCCTACACCGTTCACGGATGAAGTGTTAGAGAATTTTGGGGGACATGAAGCTTACTCATTCACTGACATATTCTCAGGCTACCATCAGATTAAGATAGCACATGAGGAAAGACACAAGACCACATTTTCCACGGAATGGGGATCTTATCAGTACACAATCATGCCGTTTGGACTGAAGAATGCACTTGCAATATTCTCCAGATTAGTCATTGCAACATTTAAGGAATTCATCCATCAATTTCTCGAAGTATACCTGGATGACTGGACAATTTACAGTCTGCTGAAAAACCATGTGGAAGTACTACGACTAATGCTAGAAAGATGTAGACAATGCCAGATATCACTGAACATCAAGAAATGCATATTTGGAACACCGTTTGGGATACTATTGGGCCATATAGTATGAAAACAAGGCTTGTTAGTGGATCCAACCAAGATCGCCATCATTGTTAACTTACCATCACCAAAAACAGTCCGATAGCTAAGAGCAACCTTAGGGCACACAAGATACTATAGGAAGTTCATCAAAGGATATGCGCAGATCACAACCCCAATGGAAAAACTGTTAAGGAAGGATACAAAGTATCAATGGAACAACAAGTGTCAACACGGGCTGGATACCCTGAAGGAAAGGATGGTTTCTGCACCCATACTAGTATTTCCAGAATGGGAAAATACATTCCATGTGCACGTAGATGCATCAGTGGTATCAATGGGAGATATCTTAGCGCATCCAGGAGAAGGAGACTTGGATCATCCAATAGCGTTCACGAGAAAAAAACTATCTGTCTCGGAACAAAATTATAACATGACAGAAAGAGAAGGCCTAGCTATGGTCTATGAACTACAGAAGTTCAGACATTACCTATTGGGAAAACACTTTAATATGTTTACAGATCACTCAACCCTGAAATACCTAGTCCAAAAGTCAGTGTCGGGGGGGAGAATCTATCGATGGTTATTGCTATTTCAATAATTTGATCTTGAAGTAATAGTTAAACCAGGTAAACTGAATGTAAGACCTGACCATCTGTCCAGGGTCACAAATGGAGATGAACCTACGAATATAGAAGACACCTTTCCAGATGCACAATTATTCTTAGTACATATTACTGATGACTAATTCACTGAGATCATCCAGTACTTAAGCACGGGTACTACATCACAAGAATATACCACCGCGCAGAAGAAGAACCTAGTAGTCCATGCAATCGACTATCAACTGATCGCAGGACACCTATACAAAATGGGTACAGACAACATCTTGCGAAGGTATGCATTAGAGAATGAATGACCAAGATCTTAGCAGAAGCCCATGAGGGAATCGTAGGAGGGAATTATGTAGGAAAAGATACCGTGCAGAAGTTACTACGTGTAGGGCTATGGTGGCCAACGATTCATAGGGACTCGAAAGAATACCATTAGAGATGCGATGTCTGTCAAAGGGTAGGCAAACCCAATAGAAGGGACGAGATGCGACTACGACCACAAGTAAAATTACAGGCATTTGAAAAATGGGCAATCGACTTTGTGGGAACAATTAACCCAATAGCCAAAAGAATAGGGGAAAAATACATTATCACTGTGACAAAATGCCTAATAAGATGGGCGAAAGCTGCACCTGTAAAAGATTGTAGCGTAGAGACAACTGCACACTTCTTGTTTGAACAAGTCATCACTAGATTTGGGTGCCCAGGAGTTTTTATGAGCGACCTAGGCACACACTTCATAAACAACACCATCCACGTGTTGACTGAATAATTTGAAATTCATCACGAGAAGAGAACACCGTATCACCCACAGACAAATGACATAGTAGAAGCCTTCAACAAAATTATGGAGAACGCACTAACAAAGATCTGTAACATCAACAGAGATGAATGGGACCTCAAAGTACCAACAGTATTATGGGTGTATAGGACCAAATGAAAAAAGTTGATAGGGAACACACCATTCAAGATAGTCTATGGACAAGAAGTAATAGTGCCATTAGAATTTTTAGTACCCAACTTACACGTAGCAGCTATGACACAGATGATAGAATGAGGCGTAGTACAGGAAAGATTGAATCAGTTATTGCTAATGGAGGTAGAGGAAATCTTGGCAGGATTCCATCAACAAGTGCAAAAAGCAAGAGACAAATCTTGGCACGATTGACACATCAAGAAGAAAACGTTTAAGGAAGGAGATCTAGTATTGCTCTACAAGAACAAGTCGTTTCAGCACCCGGGGAAGCTCAAAATGCATTGGTTAGGACCATACAAGGTAAAATCTATCATAGACAAAGGAGATGTACAATTAAAAGATTTAGCAGGTGCATAACTCAAAATAATGATTAATGGGAGCTGG
>ML783169.1:0-59201 GCA_009831015.1 Picea engelmannii | reverse complement strand
GAAAAATTTTTAAAATAAAAAAGAGAACAAAAAGGAAACAAGACTAAAAAACATGCATCACACCAGATAGAGAAAGGCCACATAACGTTCAAAACAAAAATTCAGCAAAGGCATGAACAACGGTTACATATAGAGGAAAAATAGGCGGGAAATGGAAAGTCGACAAAAGCAGTATGATAGGAAAACACTGAGTGTAATTAAAGGACGATAAGGATCGATGGGACATCACATTAAACACGCCAACAAGAGATGGAAAATAAAATGTAATGGCAAGTACGAAACCTCCGCAGATGCATTGAACCCATAGTTATGAGGCATTAAACACATAATGGAGGAACCGTCCTCAACAAGGTTTGTGACCAGCCCATACAACACACGAGCACGTGAATGACTGGTTTATTCGCGAAAGGAAAACAGAGTGAGAACAATAACAACTAGAACGACCAAAGCAAGACCACATAACTCCTAGAAATTATTCGAACTTAGAAAACATTCGACAGTGACCACTATGGCACCACCGAAGCCTACAGAAGCAAGTCAGATAGCCATACCAACCAGGGTACAAACTAGGTCATGAGGATTGCTGGAAGAGAACTAACAACCACAACCGGAGATCATTGAAATTGACGAAATCCCATCCCCTGAGAGGACATCGGTGAACTCTACACCAATACTAGAAGATATAAACAGCCACAAGCAGAGGCCATAAAAGTGGATACGCCAATAGCGGTGTAGGTGCCTCGGAACGAGGAAGTGGAAAACCCACAGGAAGTGCAGCCAAAAAGCACCGAAGATGCCCTGGAGGTTAATGAAACGACACAAAATATGGAAACACCAGCGCAACCAGCCGAGTCACAAATGACCATCTCAGGTCAACCAACAGAGGAGATCGCTGCCAATGACTTGGCTTGGCCAAAATGGCTGATGGGGGAACAACCAAAAGTTGCTGGAACTTTGAACCAGCCACCGCAACAGGAAGATGAAATTTAGATACCGAGCTCACCCTGTAAGAAACTTGCAACATAAATTATTCTACCACACATACCAACTGGAGTATAGGTGGAACCAGAGCTACTGGGTCATGTTGGGAAGCTAAAGTATTCCAACCATGACGTATTAGATGAAGCCAAGTTCCCAGAACTTGCACAGAGGGTATTTATGCAGACCATAACCGTAAACCAACTTGGAGAAATGATTAGCCAGCCACACCGGTGGGCAGCTGGGTTGGACAGAACATGAATCTTAGGTTTGCTAAAGCTACCACATTTTGGCAGAGGTCAGTACGTGACAACATGCATAAAAAAACTGTTAGTATTCACACATGGAGGGGACATATGGCTAGACAAACCCGTCCCCATAACTGTTGAGCTTATCACACAAATCACAGGGTTACCAACCTGGGGTATGGATCCCGCGTTGATTCTGGATGAAAAATCCAAGGAGAAAACATTCATAGAAGAGATGAAGAAGAAATATGGAACTGCCATAGGAACGAAGGGCATCATAATCAAACGAATAAACAATGTAGCTACACGACTGGGCACAAAGATCTTAGCTTGCAAATTGCTCAGAAATTGCCGCAAAGAGGAAGTACCAACATGAGTCATTGCAGTTGCAGTTCAGTGCACATAAGGCACCTCTGTGAGATGGGCACCATATCTATTGAACTTATTTCAGGAGGACTGCAATGATGTGTAGGACCTAGGAACAAAGTTTCATTACTCATGGCTGATTACCCTAATAGCCTTCATGGGATGGAGAGAACCAGGGTATGTGGTCTTCTGTACTAGACCACAACCAATGGGAGCGAGATACCTCTTATTGAGATATGAGCCATAGGAAAGGTATAAGAGGGAGAACGGGGTCATATTTGAAGCATACCTACGGGACATATATGAAGCTATCAACCGATCATGGAGAATAACACCAGAGGCTATCGCATGATATGCAAACATCGCTAATTTTCGGGCCACAAGACAAACAATGTGGATACAACCAAGGTAGGATCCAGATAAAGAGTGGCTACAAATGTGCTACTACATCATAGAGGGTGATATTGACATGGTCATCAATGAATGGCCTGATGAATAGAGGATCCAAACCATTACTCGAGAAGTACTGGAAACAACAACAAAAGGAGAGGCAAAATAGGCATAAACACAGCCTTCAGAAATCCAAGTGCCCAAGAAACCACGAATGGGCCAAGGCAAGCTGACTTAGACAGACGAAGGGCCCAAATAGATAGGGACCCAGAAGGGGAGGAAAGAAACTACACAAATGACCAACGAACAACCGAAACAAGCTAAGGGAGCGAGGGAGACCGCCACAAACCTCATCACACAGGAACCGGGGGGAAATAAGAGACCAGCTGCGCAGGAAGGATGCACATGCAAGAAATCAAAGGTGCAACAAGCATTGCCATATTATAGGATCATAGAGGATGACGGGGAAATGATCACCAGAATGGTCCAGGATTGCTTAGCAGAAGATTTTGATCATGCAACGCATCACAGGGATAAACTGCAAAAAGTGTTGGTAGAAATGGGACAACTCCTCAAGAAATTTGGGGAAGCACAAAAAACAAGCCGCAGTAGAGGCATAGAGCCACCGACAATACAGGCCAAAGAAAGAGTGGAGGTAGAAGAACGAGACCCAATCCACCCCATTCCACACGCAAACACAACGATTTACATCAAACCTAACATGCTGTGCATGGATGAAATCGTGGGGCAGACACCCCTAAAGGATTTGGACCACATCCAGTTAGTCTTGACACAGATGCCATCAAGGGAACTACACAAATTGCAGGTTAGTGTCGACCACGAGGTACAGTCTCGTGCACATAAAAACTTAGTCGAGCTACAACAAGAAACAAACTCTGGAAAAACTCTGTGAGCAGACCAAGCTTAAAACTCAGGAGGAAAAAGAACACAGGAATGAACTAGAACGAAGAGTGGGAGGAGTTTTTGAGAAACTCCCAAGCACCGCGCAAGGGAATGAACTCCCAGTAGCAGGAGAGATGAACCAGATTGCACAGGCAATTGATCAATAACAGAAGGAGATCGAGAATCTTTGCGAACAAATCACACCAACCACTCCACTAACAGTGAAGGAGCAAAGGAAGCAGGAAGCAACAACACAGCTACAGGAGATGGAACAACAGGTTAGCACAACAGTTGAATTGCTCGATAAAGAAGCACAACTTTGGACAAGGTTGGAGGAGGTTCCATAGGTCCAATGATGGGACAAGGAAGAGGAAAGGATCAATGCAATGATCCAAGAACTCAAATAGAGGCAGAAGACCATACCAATCCCAGAATGAGTCAAAGGGATGGAGGAGATAAAGAAGATACATGCAGAACTTATCACTGCGCAAATAGAGAAACATGAGTGTCAAGCTCAAATAGAGCCACTAGAGGAACGAGTAGCATAAATACTCGCATAGGAAGAAGGAGCCCAAACACAGATAGCACAGACCGGGACTGAATGTGTAGGATTGTTGAGCGATGAAGTGGCAGTTCAGGTAGTAGACACCATCAAGGAAAAGACCGCGCAATCACTGCCAAAAGAAACAGAGCTCAAGGAAAAGTTTCAGACGATCACCAAGGAGATCGAATAAGCTTAGAAGGATTAGGTGACTCGGGACAAGTCACATGTCAGTGTTGGGGACCTGTTGGCACGAGGCCGAAGTGGAAAGGAATATGATCGTGGGAAAGAAAGCGTGCAAAAATTGAAGTAACAGTTGGAAGGTAACAGAGCACGCGTGCATGCAAGAAAGCATGCACAAGGAAATCAACAGTTGGAGGAAGAACAACACGTGTGCGTGGGAGGAAGACCTAACGATGGTAGGGTTAGGGTTTTGGTAATACATTGTAAAATGGATGAAGAGCCCGATATATATAAATAGAGATATACATGTATCATAGAGAGGTTGATTCACTTTTGTATTAGTTCAGTTTTTGTAATGATCTATCGTAGCTATGTACAAGTTGATGAGTTATGTAATATGGTTATGGACCAATTTTGTAAGTTGTTGAGCTAGAACAGAGGAGAGGAGAAATATATGAGGATTAGGTCACAAACTATGGAGCCTAGTGCGATCTAGTTTGCCTCACACAGATCTTACCCATAAGAGGGAATTGTAAGCGTGCGACGCTGAAGATGTAGAAATACCATAATAAAATAGCCAAGAGCCAAATCTTTGTGGACGTAGCCGAGGAGGGGGTGAACCACGGTAATATCTGTGTAATGTGATGAATGAATGTATATATTTATTTGCTTTCAATAGTTAATTGTTATGATTAATGAATGAGTTAATGCATTGTTATGGAATACGATTGTTCTATTCAGGGAAATTAACCATGAAGGGTATATACGACCCCGTGAGTACTAGTAGATTGCAGTCATAATTCATAGTAGATGGCTTGTATTAACAATCCCCTATCCCATACTCATTCCTAGGTTATAAAAACTTGAGTCTTACAGGCACCCATTTAAATCTATCTCGGGTGAGACTGTGCAGTGCACTCTGTACACTGTGTTTCCTTTTGGTTTACCAGGAGGGCCGATAGTTTTAGAGGCTTTGTTGGAAACCCGAAAGACATGAACCCTGGGTCAATAACTTAGACAGTAAAAGGAAGTAGTTTAAGTTCAACACCCATTGTTTTGATAAAACATGGTATACACCCATGGTATTTGAAGGGTGGAAAGAAATAAAATAAATAACAATAATAAAATGCTAAAAATATGTTTGCACGATTATTAATTAAGTTTTTACCATTGTTGGTATGATCCCATGGTTTTTGTAACCCATGGTATTGTAAAATGGGATAAAGAAAATAAAAACATATAGTAATATTAAAATAAGTGAAACAATATGACTTTTTGGGAAAGGGCATGTAACACCCCAAGAACGAGCTCCAATTGTAAATGTAAATATGTTTTATAGGCTGGTGAGCCAGGTTATTATAGGCCAGAAGGCTTATGTAATTATTAATTTGGAGAGCCTAGATGCTAAAGGACAATGAGCCTATTTTTGTATATGTAAACACTCATATCATTAATAAAATACATCGTTGCATGTAGGCCAACCACGATAAAAAAGTATGGGGGACTAAACTCCACTAGGAAGGGAAAGGGGGGGGGCTAAGAGCCTAGAAAAGGGGCTAAGCTAGAGGGCTTAGCTCCAAGGGAATATTATATTATTATTCCTAAATACTAAGGCAAGGATAAATCTCATATTATCCTAAGTTCCTATGTTAAGGGGAATGGATTACAAGTGGAGGGGAACGAGTTCCTGGAGGGCCATGTGTCATTCTAGGTGTATGCAGTTATATGTGGGGAAAACTAGACCATTCTCCCCATTCACGATTCACTAGTCTTCCATCGATTCACCTTGGCCTCCATATTTCGACCTTTGCAACCTTCACGCACGCTTGAGGCTGTATGCGGTACCTCCTTATCACGGGTAGCGTACCCGTACCTTACCTGAGCTTGTACCATTCCATAACCATTTTCTGTTGCTGCTATCACTGTTCCTTGCCTAAGTGTGGTTGCTACCATCACCTGTTTCATACCTTTTCTATTGCTGCCTTCACCCGAGACTGTACCTGGTTGACTTAAGAGATGGATTGAAGAGGCAGGTTGTCAGGCCCGCAGATTGAAGAGGCGGGTTGTCAGGCCCGTGGATTTAAGAGGCGGGTTGTCAGGCCCATGGATTGAAGAGGCAGGTTGTTAGGCCCGTGAGAAACTCTCTCCAGGTGAGAGAATTGATGGGAATTGATTTCCTGAGGGATCACAACTATAGTTACAGTGCTCTAAGACTTCCTGTCCGACCTATTGTTGAAGCTCTGGAAGGGAAGTGGGGCAACCGAACGATTGTTGAGCAGATAAGGGGCACGCTACCTCATGGGGTGGGATAGGCATGTGGGAATGAGAGACTGTAGGGTGTTTGTTTGAGTTGGAATTTGGGACGAAATCCTTCCTATTGTCCATGTAGATTCATCCTGGTTAGAAATCCCTTTACCTCGATGGAGTTTAGTCCCAGCTCGGGGGTGACCCATTGCTAGGAGTTCTGAGCAATGTGGTATAAGGATGGGAGGATCATGGAAGGTCTGCACACAGTTGGTGGTCTTCTATAAAAGATAAGTATCAATTGTGTGTTAATTTACATGTTGTGTATTTATACATGTGCTTATGTTTATGGGTTTTTTCTTGTGTATGCTGCATGTATACTTTTATTGTTGCTTTCCGCATGATTATATATGTAGTTGAAAATAAATATTTGAATGTGGCATAGCCCAGCAGTCTAAGGATGGGGATGCTACAATATGGTATCAGATATCCAGTTTCCAACACTAAGCCTGGATGGGACGAGCAAGTTGATTTGAGTCACTTGCATGGAATTGGGCAAAAGCCCCAATTTCAGCTGTTAAATTCTTGGAAATTTGGAGGAAAATGGCCAAAGTGGTGAAATTTTCATAATTTAATATCTGTTCAAGCAAAATTTGACCTGGTATGGGTTTATTTTGAAGCGCAAGGAGTGTGCAGGAAACTTTTGTAAGTTCAAAACTCAGAGAAGAGAAATATCTCTTTGTGAGAAGAAGAACGATCAAGATTTGTTCAGGAGGGGACTGAATCCTTCAGCGCCGTTGGATCTGGATAAGGAGCATGATGGTTAACCCCTCAAGTCCTTCAGACTTCGTTGCTTCGACATTTTCTAATTCTTGGACGAAAAGGAGGTAAAATCCCCGAAGCTCCGAAGTCTCGTAGTGAATCTACGTCGTAGATCACTGGGAGGAGTACCTGACCATTGGATTAGCCGTGGAACAAATTTGGGTCATAGATCTCATGGTTCGACATCCGAGAGTTTTTAGTCATTGTGTTTCTAGGAGGATTTTCCCTGAAGTCTCGAAGTCCGGAGCCAATCTGGACTGTTCGTGTTTGGGGACATGTGTCCGCAAATTAGCAAGTATTTGGGAATTCGACGTTTGGGAGAATTGTAGTGCTATGTGGAGAAGACTTCCGAATCCTGAAGTCCCGAAGGTCCAGAGTGTGCTTGTTTGGGAGTCCGAAAGTTCAACATTTGAGAGTTATGAAGTATGTAGAGGAAGAAACCTCCGAATTCCTACAGAGTTGGAGCCTCGAAGTTCCGAGGAGCACTTGTTCAAGAGTTCAGAAGTTAGGCGTTCGGGATTTTTTTTGGTGATATGTTTGGAGTTTTCCCGAAGCCCGAAGTTCCGAATACCCGAAGAGCTTAAGTCCTAAATTTTCGGGGAGCACTTTTTCGGGGGTTAGAAAAGTCATCATTCGGAAATTTTGATGTAAGTTGAAGAAGAAACCTCTGAAGCCCCAAAGCTACGGATAGCGTATATTCGGAAATTCACCAGTGCGATGTTCAAGAGTTTGGAAGTGTGATGGTATGAGATCCTCTGAAGCCTGGAGTCCGAAAGTCTCGGAGCATCAGAGTGATGTTGCATGATGATGTCACTAGGGTGATGTGGACCCACTTATGCGTGCCACATGTCATCCTGTTTCATGTTTTTCACAGACCTTTTGTACCAATTGGAACTTGACATGTGTCAACTATTGATTCGGCCATGTGTCATATCCATATTTTTGAGACGTAGCACTCTGTTGCACAGTGCTAAGGAGACCCCGAAAGTTCAGAAATTTGGCATTTGGGAAAATTTGGGTATGTTTTTACAAGAACCTCCAAAGCGCGAAGCTCCAGAGAGCCCATCCAAAAGTTCTCCATTTCGGCGTTTGGAAAACTTAGTGTGTTGTAGGGTCCAAGCTTCCGAAGCCCGAAGAACCGGAACGCCGGAGTAATGAGAATCTGAAGTGCCAGTCCAAGAGTTCACCGGTTCGATGTTCAAGAGAATTAAGGTGTGATGTAGAAAGAACTTTCGAAGCTCCGAAGCATCGGAGCCGTGAAGCTCCGAAGAAGTACCGATCAAGACTTTGCCAATTCCAAATTCAGGGGAATTGGGATGTGTGGAAGGAGAAACCTTCGAATCCTGAAGTTATGGAGCCCCCGAAGTCTCGAAGCTACGGATAATCACCTTTTAGTTAAGCGCTTGGTCATAGCCCGTGGTCACATGAGATTGGGGGTCGAAGTAAAAGGGATAGTGCTCGAAAATTGATTTTAAGGACATGATTGGGTTTAGAAAAGGAGCCCGTGGGGTTTTTGATTTGTACATAACCGAATTGGATGGAAATCACAATATCCTGTGAGCCTTGAGAGAGGATTCAACATGGGTCCAAGAGCTATTTCAACTCTGAAGAAGAAGAACAAATGTACAAGGATTACATCATAGAAAATACAATTTTTAAATATCCATAACGTTTTGCTCAAGACTCATAATTGAGCAAGGGAGAATTCATTGGAAAGATCTTGGACAATAGAATATAATTGTTCACCCAGAAAATTGACATGAACAATCAATTTCTCAAGAAATCAGAAGAAAGAAGTCTGATGTATTAATGAACGAGAATGGTTCATAATTTCATGAAATTGTGGAATCAATTAGCATAACGAGTTCTGTTGGATGCACATTTTTGCAGAGTTAACAACAATTAGATAAAATTAGGATCAACACATAGTGCATAGGGATGGAATATACACAGGGGGATTAAAGCTAGGAAGATGAGATTAGAGGGATGGATGTCCATATGGGTATTGAAGGAAAAAACTCAAATGGACATGGAGAAGGAAAGGAAGAAAGCATGAACTTGGTGGAGACAATTAAAATTTTGAAAAAGGACATCCAAATTCATAAAGATGATAATGAAAGGCTTATGAAAGTCAAGGAGGAACATGAGGACTTCAAGATAAAGTTAATGCAGAGCTTGGACATAATAGAAAAGAAGATAGATAAGGAGAATGGCTCAAGCAAATCAGGAAGTCACATGTCTCCTAATGAGAAATGAAGAACAAGGAGTGTTAGAAGACATCACCATCACTCCCCAAGGAATTCCAATAGGAGATAACCCATCAAATCAAGTCCATCCCCTTTCAGAAAGAATAAGAAGAGTTATGGGGTGGATGATCTACGAGGAGAAATGAACCAAATCAAACCTCTTACCTTTGATGGTGAGCACAAGAAGGATGAAGATGTCGAGACATGGCTTCTAGGCATGAGAAAGTATTTTCAATTACATAATTACTCTTCACACACAGAAGGAGGAATTTCCATCTATCATCTCTAGGGAAAGGAATCCATGTGGTGGGACCATCTTGTGCAGGTGCAACACATTAAAGGGAAAAATGTTACTTGGAAGGAATTCAAGAAGTATTTTGAAAATAAATACTTGACTAAGAGATACTATGACAAGAAAATGAAAGAGTTCTTTGAACTCAAGCTTGGGAGTATGACCATAAATGAATATGAAAGAAGATTTTTAGAACTACTAAAGTATGTTTCTTTCATCAAGGATGAGACAGTTAAGATTCAAAGGTATTTGAGTGGGCTGCCATCATTCATCAGTGACAAAATATAATATGATGATCCCAAAACATTGGAGGAGACCATAAGGTGAGCTAAATGCCTATATGATCAGCATAAAGTAAGGCCAACTTTTTAAAAATCTTGGGAAGACAAGAAGAAGATGGAACAGAGAAAGAACAAGACTAAGCCACCATTCTTCAAAAATAATCCTCAGGGACAACCAACTTCTAGAGAACCCAAAACAATTGAGACAGGGGGAAAAGGCCAAGGAAACCACCTATTCAATGTTGGGGTTTGTAAGGGAGATCATATGTATAGAGATTGTCCTCATAGAGGTGAAAAAGAAAGAATTGTTCACAGTGTACAACAAGCTGAAACAATGGAGAACATGAGAATACATGTACTAAGGATCTATGCAACCCTGGACAACAAGAAAGCAGAGTTTCAGTCACATATGATTGAAGTGGAAGGTATGATAAACAACCAAACCATTGCTATTTTAATTGATTCAGGAGCTAGTCATAGTTATATAGATCCTAAGATGGTGGAAAGATTGCATTTGCAAAGAAGCAAGCATGGGAAATATTGGTTGGTGCAGCTGGCTACAGAGCCAAAAGAAAAGTTAATGAGATGGTTAAGTCATGTCCAATGGGCATGAATGGATTGAGCACCAGGGAATATTTGAATATCTTGCCTTTAGGTTCCTATGAATGTATAATTGGGATGTATTGGTTGGACCAACACCATGCTATCCTAGACTCTCATAACAAGGCATTTACTTTCCTGGATGGGGAAGGGAAACTAAGGACAATACATGGAATTCCCAAGGAAATAACTATCAAAGAAATCTTAACATTGCAGCTGAAGAAAAGTTATAGGAAAGAGTGTCAATTATTTGTAGCTCATATAGAAGAGACACCTAAATATAAGGTGTCAAATATTGAATATTATGTAATACTAAAAGAGTTTGAAGATGTTTTTAAATAAATACCAGGATTACCCCCTAAAAGAGACATTGATTTCTCCATAAATCTGATGCCTGGAGCAACTCCAGTATCCAAGACTCCTTACAGGATGAGTACACCAGAACTGAAGGAGTTGAAAATGTAGCTTGAAGAGCTTCTGAAGAAGGGGTATATACGCCCAAGTGTGTCACCTTGGGGTGCCCTAGTTTTATTTGTGAAGAAGAAGGATGGAACCTTGAGACTTTGCATGGACTTCAGACAGTTGAACAAGGTAACTATGAAGAATAAGTATCCTTTTGCAAGGATCGATGACCTCTTTGATTAGTTGAAGAATGAAAAAATATTCTCCAAGATTGATCTCAGGTCAGGTTATCATCATGTAAGAATTAAAGAATAAGACATCAACAAGACCGCTTTCAGAACAAGGTATGGGCATTACGAATTCACGGTGGTGCCATTTGGGTTATCAAATGGACCGACTGTTTTCATGTGTTTAATGAATGACATTTTTAGAGAATACCTGAATAAGTTTCTCATTGTATTTTTGGATGAAATTCTTATATATTTCAAGTCAGAGGAAGAGCATGAACAACACTTGAGGTTGGTACTACATGTATTAAGGGAGCATCAGTTGTATGCCAAATTGAGCAAGTGCTCATTTTATCAGAAGAAAATCCATTATCTGGGACATATCATCTCAGAAGAAGGGATATTAGTGGATCTGAAAAACATCGAAGCCATTAGAGGATGGTCAACATCTAAGAATGTGACAGAGGCCAGATCATTCATGGGCCTTGCGGGATATTACAAAATATTTATTGAAGTATTCTCAAAGATTGCACACCCGATCACTTCCTTGCAAAAGAAGGAAGTGAAGTTTTAGTCGGCAGTGGAATGTGAAAAGAGTTTCCAATACTTGAAGCATTTATTAACAAGTGCTCCAATACTAAGGATCATTGATCCAAATGAAGACTTCATTGTAGGCACTAATGCATGTAAAGAAGGACTTGGTGGAGTCCTCAGTTAGAATGGATATATTGTATGTTATGAATCAAGGAAGTTGATGGAGCATGAAAGACACTATGCTACTCATGAATTCGAGTTGGAAGCCATAGTGCATGCCTTGAATATGTGGAGGCCCTACCTCATGGGGAAAAGGTCCGAGTTGAGGACATACCATAATGGTATGAAATATCTATTTGGACAACCAACCCTAAATGCCAGACAAAGCATGTGGTTAGAATTACTCATTGAATATGACTTTGATATCAAGCATATGAAAGGGAAATAGAACAAGGTGGCTGATGCACTTAGCAGGAGAGTGCACGAGTTGCATGCGACAACCGTCAACATGTACCAATCATATTTGAAGGACAAAATCTTGGAGGCTACAAAATTAGATCTGCAATACATGGAAATAGTAACAAAATGACAACAAGGTATTTTGTAGTAGAAAATTGAAGACTACAAGATCGAAAATGATGAAATTCTCATGTACATAGGCAAAATTTATGTACCAAATTCCTAGGAATTGAAAAATCTGATATTGAAAGAAATGCATAATGTACCTTATGTTGGGCACCCATGGTATCATAAAATTGTTGCAGCTATCAAGAGCCAATATTATTGGCCATACATGAAGAAGGAAGTTGCTGAGTATATTGCCAAATGTTTGGAGTGTCAAAAGGTCAAGGCTGAGCATAGACACCCAGCTGGTTTGCTACAACCATTACCCATTCCTGAGTGAAAATGGGAAGTCATAACAATGGATTTCATCACCAAACTGTGCAAATCAAACAAGTAGCATGATTATATCATGGTAGTGGTGGATACACTTACTAAAGCTACCCGTTTTATTCTTGTAAATCTCACTCACAAGGAAACCAACGTTGCTAATATTTATATGAGAGAGATTGCTTGACTGCATGGTATACCCAAGACAATTATGTTTGACAGAGATCCAAAATTCACATCCAACTTCTGGAAGGGATTATTTAAAGGATTTGGAACAAATTTGAATTTTAGCACAACCTATCTTCCAAAATTTGATGGAAAAACAAAGAGGGTGAATCAAGTTATTAAGGATATGTTGAGGAGGTATGTGATGGACAAAACATCAAAATGGGAAGACTACCTACACTTGGTAGAGTTTTATTATAACAATGGGTACCAAGCATCTCTAAATATGAGCTCATTTGAGGCACTTTATGGAAGAAGGTGCAAAACAACTGTAAGCTGGGACAACCCAACAAATAGACCAGTGGTTGGGCCGGATTTACTTAGGAAAATGGAAGAGCAGATGTAAAAAAAAGAACAGAATTTAAAGGCTGTTCAAGATAGGAAAAAAATCTATGTTCATAAGGGAAGAAATCATAGGGAATTTAAAGTGGGTGACTAAGTATTCTTGAAAGTGAAGGCCAAGAAAAGTTCCCTGAAGTTGGGAAATTGTTCAAAGTTGGCAGCTCGTTATTGTGGGCCATTTGAAATCCTAGAGAGGATTGGGCATGTAGAATACATGCTTGCATTACCTGCATCAATGTATATTCATAATTTAATCCATGTATCATTGCTCAAAAAGTATGTACCTGATGCTAGTCATGTTATTGATTAGAATGTGATTCAGGTGGAGCAAGAAGGCGCTTTTCAGGTGCATCTAGTGTGCATATTGGACCAAAAGATCAAGAAGCTCCAGAATCGATCCATAGAGCTAGTAAAGGTCCAATGGACTTGGTACGGTCCCGAGGATGCAAATTGGAAGCACGAAGATGATATGCGGGCAGAATACCCCCATCGTTTTGAAGGCTTTTGAAATTTTGGTAGTAAATATATATTGCACTGAGGACAATGCATAAATAAATGGAGGGGGATGTAACACCCCAGGATCGAGCCCCAATTACAAATGTAAATATGTTTTATAGGCTGGTGAGCCAGGTTATTATAGGCCATAAGGCTTATGTGATTATTAGGCCAGAGAGCCTAGATGCTAAAGGTCAATGAGCCTATTTTTGTATATTTAAACACTCATATAATTAACAAAATACATCACTGCGTGTAGACCAACCACGATAAAATAGTATGGGGCACTGAAATCCACTAGGAAGGGAAAGGGAGGGGATAAGAGCCTAGAAAAGGGGCTAAGCTAGAGGGCTTATCTCCAAGGGAATATTATATTATTATTCCTAAAGACTAAGGAAAGAATAAATCTCATATTATCCTAAGTTACTATGTTAAGGGGAATGAATTATAAGTGGAGGGGAACGAGTTCTTGGAGGGTCGTGTGTCGTTCTAGGAACATGTAGTTATATGTGGGGAAAACTAGACCATTCTCCCCATTCACCATCGCTTTCACGATTCACCAGTCTTCCATTGATTCACCTTGGCCTCCATTTTTTGACCTTTGCAACCTTCACGCACACTTGAGGCTGTACATGGTACCTCCCTGTCATAGGTAGTGTACCCATACCTTACCTAAGCCAGTACCGTTCCATAAACGTTTTTTGTTGCTTCCATCACCATTCCTTTCCTGAGCGTAGTTGTTTCCATCACCTGTTTCATATCCATTTTCTGTTGTTGCCTTCACCTGAGCCTGTACTTGGTTGACTTAAGATATGGATTGAAGAGGCGGGTTGTTAGGCCCGTGGATTGAAGAGGTAGGTTGTTAGTTCTATGAGAAACTCTCTCCAGGTGAGGGAATTGATGGGAATTTATTTCCTGAGAGAGCCCAACTATAGTTACAGTGCTCTAAGACTTCCTGTCCGAGCTATTGCTGAAGCCCTGGAAGGGAAGTGGGGCAACCAAAGGATTGTTGAGCAGAGAAGGGGAACACTTCCTGGGTTGGGACAAGCATGTAGGGAATGAGATACTATAGGCTATTGGTTTGAGTTGGCATATGGGACGAAATCCTTCCTGTTGTTTGTGTAGCTTCAACCTGGTTAGAAACCCCTTTACCCGGGTGGAGTTTAGTCCCAGCCCGGGGGTGATCCACTGCTAAGATTTATGAGCAGCGTGGTCTAAGGCTCGGAGGATTGTGGAAGGTCTGCATGCAGTTGGTGGTCTTCTATAAAAGACAAGTATCAATTGTGTGTTAATTTACATGCCGCGTACTTATACATGTGTTTATGTTTATGGGTGTTTTCCTGTGTATACTGCATGTATACTTTTACTGTTGTTTTTNTATATATATATATATATATATATATATATATATATATATATATATATATATATATATATATAATTGAAATGAAATCTTTGAATGTGGCATAGCCCACCGGTCTAAGGACGAGGATGCTACAGGGTATCCCCAAGTACTATATATACGAGTCCCCCCATTTGTAATAGGACATATTATTATTCTTTCATGATGCAATCAACAAGGTCACCCTTTTGACCTTTTGCAAAATCCTTTTGCTAATGAGTGTAGCTAACATCTCTTTCTCTTCAGAGATAAGCTATGACCATTCTAGCTAGTTTGTGTTATATTATATTATTCATTAATAAAAGTTGGGTTTCATTATATTTATGTTTTCTCTACTATAGTTTTGTTTGTATCTCTTTTCATTCTCAATATAATTTGGATCAAATACCTGCAAGACAAGGAAATATCTCTATGAATGTCTGCTAATGCCTTTTGGTTTATTTAATGCACTAACTACATTTATGTGTTTGATGAATGATGTATTATGTCCTTTTTTAGATTTGTTTGTAACAATCTATCTATATGATATATTGGTTTATAGCTCTACCTGGGAGGAGCATATATCACATCCCATGTAGGTGTTAAAGACTCTTAAAAAGCATCAAATGCTAGAAAATATTAAGAAATGTGATTTTGCACAGTAGTCATTGGTTTATTTAGGATATGTTATTGGTGGAGGGGAACTCAAGATAGATCCTTCTAAGGTGGAGGCCATCCTCAAGTGTCCAACTACTACAAAGGTCATTGAACTTAGGAGATTGTTTTAGGAAACATAGTACCTACAAAAGTTTATAGTATACTTTTCAACAATAGTTTCACCACTACATGCCATAACAACAAGCGGTAAGAGTTTCTAGTGGGGAAACAATCAACATAAAGTTTTTGATAAACTGAAATGAAAGATCAATCAAGCACCATTTCTCACATTACCTAATTTTTAGAATCCTTTTGAAGTGGATACATGTGCAAGTGGATATTCTATGGGAGCAGTCTTAATGCAGGAAAGTAAATCGATATGATATTATTATGAAATATTTCATGGTGGAGTCCTAAACTACCCTAAATATGACAAGGAACTCTATGATCTAGTTCAAGGTATTAAGAAGTGAAAGAACTATCTTATGGGAAAGTATACCATCATCCACACTGATCACCAAATGCTATAGTATTTCTAGGCCTAAAGTAAGCTTCAACAAACCAAACACTACAAGTAGATGGGGTTTTTAAAGCAATTTGATGTGATCATCAAATATAATAAGGGAAACACTAATAAGTTGACATACATTCTTTCAAGGCCACCCACATCCAAGATCACAGTTTTGGGAAATCTTATGCACACTGAACCTTTCACCCATGATGCATGCAAAAATGTATACACAGAAGATGAGGGCTTTAAAGAGGTGTTTCAACAAATACAAGGGCAAGTTCGTGTAGAAGAAGGTGATAAATATTTCATATAAAGGATGGGTTCCTCTATAAGTTAGAAAAGCTCTATGTTCCTAAAGGATAAATATTTCTACTTATCAGATAGGCTCACATCTCCAAAGTTGCAAGGCATTTTGTTGTAGGAAGACAATTTCCAACTTACAAAGGTATGTGTATTGGCCTAGAATGAAAGAAGAGGTTTAGTGTATTAGAGGATGCATACTTTGTTGTACCAACAAGCCTAGTAATAGAAATAAAGATTTATACCATCCCCTACTTGTACCTACTATACCCTGGGAGAGCATCTCCATGAATTTTGTGGGTGTTTTGCCAAAAAACTAGGAAGGGACATGATTATTTGTTTGTTGTAGTTGATAGGTTTAACAATATGTGTATTGTTATGCCTCATGAAAAGACCATCAAGGTATAAGATGTAGCAAACATTTTATTCGAAAAGGTCTAGGTGCACTTTGGGATACTAAGGAGCACCATCTCAAATAGAAATACTAGATTTCTCAGTGCCTTTTGGACTACACTTTGGGAAAAGATGGACACCAAGTTGAAGAGATCAACAACTTTCCATCCACAGATAGATGGGAAGATAGAAGCAATGGAAAATACGATTCAATTTTCAAGGGCTACATTCGAAAGCATCTAAGGACCTAGGACACAAATTTGGTTTATATTAAGCACTCTTATAATAGAGAAATCCATACCTCTACTAGTAAGTCCCCTTTTGAAACTTGTTTTGGGTATTTTCCACCTTCACCCTTAGATGTTTTATATAAAAAACAAGGAGGAGTGAGGGACGACATTATAGGAGAAGCATTGAAGGATGGAAATTTTGTTGATAAGATTAGGCAGATCCATTTGCAAGTATAGGAGACATTGAAGAAGTCATAGGAAAAGTAAAAGTCTTGGCATGGTTAACATAGGATTGAGAAAAAATTGAAGGTGGGAGACAAAGTTTGGTTGTATCTAAACAAAGAAAGGATATTGGATCATGTAAGAAAATCAAGGATCTGCGGTCAGGTCATTTTTAAGTGTTGGAGAAGGTGGGTGATAATGCCTACAAACTCAGTCTACCCCCATATATGTGCATTTACTTAGTAGTGAATGTGGATAATTTGAAATACTATGAGCCTTTGATGTTGGATCAAAAAATCGATGAACAAGTATTACCTACCATAAAGGACTTAGCACTAGAAGTTCAAGTAGATTTAGCATAAGATACAATTTTACAAAAGAAGTCCTGAACAACCAAATGGGGGCAGTGCGAAATCTAGCAGGTTGGGATGAAAGACAATAATGATACACTAGGGAGAAGGTAAAAGAAACATTTCCTCACCTCCTTTAGTAAAATCTCTTGGGGACCAAAAACCTCCCTAAATGGGAGGTATTCTATTGAATGGATCATCATATAATTTTAAATCTATTTTGGAACTTTTTGGGTGGAGATTTGGAGTTGTTGACTTGTAGGGCCCATTTTAGGGGCAAGTCCCACTTTGGAGATTTCGGATTCAAAACTTTCTAAAGCTAGTTTGAGGCCTTAAATAGTATTTTTTGGGGTAAAACATTTGGGAGCTTATCTCTCAACCCCTCAAATTGTTCTACGATTCGAAAACATTCCAACGACTTAGAAATCACCTTAATCAAATTTTGTATGCATAATTTACACCTCCCACGAGTTGACCTATATTTCTGACCACCATGGTACCCAATGGATTCCATGTTAGCTTCCATTACCCATACATGTGTACCTAGTAATGTGTGGACCCTCAAGAATAATCTATAGGGTCCGAAACCCTAAAATTAATTGGGCGTTGAGGCATACAAAAACCCTAACCCTAACCCTAGATGGATATCAAGCTATGTTAAGTATTAAGTTGCTAGGAAAGGTAGGATTTCCATTCTTATTGTATTGACTATTGTTCCATAAGAGAGTAAATAAATGAGTGTGGGATATTGAGGGAGATCATAGGAAGGAGGAGATCCTCTAGCAACCAAATTGGCCACGATTTCCATGGCATATCCAAAGTGAGTGCCCCTTTATTTGTACTTGCATTTCATAATTGAGAAGAAAAGAGTAGACCATAGGCCTCCCCTTCTAGTTGGTTTTTTCTCGTATCGGGTTTTCCACGATACATTTTATATTCATTGTGTGGATGTTGAATCATTTTTTCTCTCTTTAATTTTAGTTTTCATCTTATTTCATTAGGATGAGTAAATAAGGATGTAGAGCTCAAGGTCACAAAGTAGTGTAAGATCAAATTTTCTATAAGTGCAAACTATATTGGTCAATTTGAGGTAGACGTATTACCACTTGATGTGTGTGGTGTACTGTTTGGAAGCCCCTACATGTATTTGAGGGAATAAATATTCACTGAGAGAGAAAACCATTATTTCTCGATCAAGGATGGAATGTACTTCATCATCAATGTACACAAAGATAAATTTAAGGTCTATCTTCTAAGCTCAAACCAAGCAAAGAAATTGATAAGTTCTAATAGGAAGTTTGTATTAATTTTATTGAGAGAGAATTAACCATGAGGTGAATCTATGACTTGCTAGATAAATTACAACATTCCAAAGTACTTCTCGAAGATGGATCTCAAATTGGTATACCACTAGGTATGATTCAAAGAACAATACACCTGGAATACTACTTTCAAGAAAAACAAGGTCCACATGAATGGCTATTAATGCGTTTTGGTTTATGTAATGCAACAACTACATTTATGTGTTTGATGAATGCTGTATTGCATCTCTTTTTAGATTCATTTGTAATAATGTACCTAGATGATAATTGGTTTATATTTTTACTTGGAAAGAACGTATGTCACATATCATGTAGGTGATAAAGATACTGAAAAATCATCAACTACTGGCAAAGCTTAAGAAATGTGAATTTTTCCATTAGTCATTGTTGTTTTTAGGGTATGTGATTAGTGGAGGGGAACTCAAGATAGATATTGATAATATGGAGTCCATAATCAAGTGGAAAAATCCTACAAATTTCAATGAAGTGAGAATCTTTTTTAGGGTAACACAATACCTATGGAAGTTTATAACATTATTTTAATTTGTGGTTGCACCACTCCACACCGTAACAACCATCTGTAAGAGTTTCTAGTGGGGAAGGAATCAATAGAAATATTTTGATGACCTGAAACGAAATATAAATCAAGTACTATTTCTTGCATTTCCTAATTTGCAAAAGCCTTTCAAAATGGAGATGGATGTAAGTGGATATGCTATGGATGCAAGGAGGTAAGCCTAGTGACTATCATTTTGAAATGTTTCATGGCGGAGTTATGAATTACCATACATATTCCAAGGAACTCTATACCTTGGTTCAAGCTATTAATAAGTGGAAGCATTATCTGATGGGAAATGAAACCATCATCCACATTTGTCACCAACCACTATAGTATTTGCAGTCCCAAAGTAAGATTCAACAAACTAGACACTACAAGTGGATGGGACTTTTACAATAATTTCATTTGGTCATCAAATATAAGAAGGAAAATAATAATTAGTTGGCATACATGATTTCAGGGCCACCCACATCCAATATTGCATCTTTGGGAACTCTTATGCACATGGATCCTTTCACCCATGATGCATACAAAGAGCCTTACACATAATATGAGGACTTTAAAGAGGTGTTTTAGTAGCCATAGGTAAAAAATAGTGTAGAAGAAGTTGATGGTAACATTGATTATCATCTACAAGATGGGTTTGTCAACAAGATATATAAGCTTTGTGTTCCTAAAGGTGAAATATTGCAGCTTATCAGAGAGGCTCACACCTCCAAAGTTGTAGAGTATTTCAGTGTTGGGAAGAAATTGCCAAGTTACAAAGTTATGTGTATTAGACTAGAATACAAGAAGATGCAACTCAAGTTATTAGAGGTTCCATACTTTGTTGTACCAACAAGCCTAGTAATAGAAAGTAATATTTATACCATCCCATACCTATACTTACTATACCCTGAGAGAGCATCTCCACATATTTTGTGGGTGGTTTGTCAAGAATCAGGAAGGGACATGATTGTCTCTTTGTGATAGTGACATGTTTAGCAAGATCTGCATTGTTATGCCTTGTAAAATTACCATTGTTGGCCCTGGGTTATGAAAGGAAGTGAAGAATGAGGAAGAAAAGGGAAAAAGAGAGCTTCGCGGGAGACACAGTGACTGCCACTGGGTCGAAGCGAGAAAAAGAACAGAAAAGATGGAGCGAAGTGTGGAAAAGCAAGCCGTTGGATGAGGAGATCGAGGATGACAGATCAACAAGGAAGAGGGATCGAGGATGACTCAGAAAGTGGGAAAAGACACCATTGGATGCTTTGGAACACCACGCGAGAAGGAAGGAAAGACAGGCTGGTGAAGCCCGGAAAAAGAGGGTCAAGTTGACCTAGGGTTTTAGACACCTAGGGTTTTGGCACCTAGGTTTCGGCCTAAGGCCGTCGGTGAGGTATTGTAATGTATAAATAAAGGTCAAGAGGACCTGGGTTGGGTTGGTCATTGAGTATTGGTATAATATTGTTGTTGATCTAGCTCTATTATTGTGTGAGAGATTATTGTATTGGGGGGAGAGAAGTGATGAGAGAGAGAGCCTTCTGGTATTGTAAGATCTTCAGCTATGTGCGAAGATCAAGTCCTACAACTGGGTGCGTAGGAAGGGGAGAGAAAGAGAGAGAAGAAAGAAGATCTGCTAGTTGAGAGCGCAGACAAGAACTGCATGCTTTTCCTTAATAAATCATAAGCATAGTTCTATGGATGTAGCCCTAGAGAGAGGGTGAACCACGTATACCTTGTGTTGTGGATGTGTGATTGATGCTTTGATCTCTGTTGCTGTTGTATTATTGTTTGCATTATTTTGTTAGATCAGATCTATAGCTATGAAGGAAAGATCTAGCTAGTTTAATGATAGATGCATGTTATGTTGCTATTGTAATAAGAACCACTTGATATTCCCCTGGTTGTAGACATCTTTGTCCTGAAACCCCATCATAGCTGCTTCGAGTGAGACTGCATTTGCTTCGCATGTGCTGCTGAAAGGGCCAGTAGCTAGGGCTTGTTGGTGCGCTCTTGGAGTTGAACCCTAGGTCTGCCCCTGTGCCAACAAATGGTTTCGTTGCCGGGACTGGGATATTTTTAAGGGAATGTCAAGGTGGTTCCCATCGAAGACGAAGATTCAAAAGTGAGTAGAGGATCAAGAGAATGACTTCGCTGAAGCCCAAAACAAGAACCCTAAAATAAGCACCGAGGATTGGCTACAAAGATACATCTTCACCGACATTCACGAGATCTTCTTTGGATGAATCCATCATGAGCTACATGAGTGGTTGGCTAGGTTAGCTGACACACAATTTGAAATAATATCTAGACCCCCTGTGGTTTGGACACTAGCATTGATCCAGAAGGTCAAGAGAGTCGACAATGCTATATCCAGAGCAGTAGATCACTGGTTTGATAGTACCATCAGAGGGTATATCACTGAGTTTGCTATTAACATAACATAATCGTATAGTCAAGCCGAAAGATACTCTTTCAAGGGACCCATAGGATTTTTTTTTCACTTCTTGAAGCTAAGAATCATGATGCTCTTGCATGAAAACCACATATTGAAGATACAGTAGATTGATCGGACCTAAAAAGGACAATGTTTAAGATCTCGGACAACGACAACGACAACGACATAGAAGCATGACATATGTGTAGTGGGAAAGTATTCTGCAGAGTTCACCTTGAGAATTTGTTTAAGAAAAACTACGACGAAGAAGGTTTCTATAGTGGAGAAGAGGTAGATCTAATCGATGAAGAGCATTCAGAGCCCACCAGAACAGAAGAAGGGGAAGCTGAAGAACTGTCCCAACGCGAGCCAGAAACCTCAGGAACTGCGTGAACTACTGAGGTAAGTAACGTTAATCCTCCTATTGTCCCAACAACACTTAGCAGTAAGAATAGTCAGAACCACCAGAGTCTTCAGAGTACTGTTACCAATAGCCCAGTATCTACTCAGACAAGAATCCTAGTCAGCTTTATGGCAGATGAAATGAGACTCCCTATCTTTAGAGGACATGGATCTGAATATCCAAATCAACACTGGTTTCTGTGTGAGGCTGTATGGAATATTAAAAGTATCACTGATGAATCCATCAAGAGAAACCAGTTCAACACTACGCTAAGGGACAACGCACTGAGCTGGTACATGAAACTTTTCGAAGGACTGGCACAACCTAAGCCCCTGAATGAGATCAAGAATGCATTGATTGTAGAGTTTAAGAAAACTAAGTCGGAGTCACAATGTATTACATAACTAAAAGAAATTAAAAAAAAGGTAGTAGAACCTGTTTGGGAGTTCAACCAGAGATTCAAGACCCTGACAGGCTGATTAACTTTCCAGATCCCCGACGAACAGAACAAAGAGTGGTTCATCGCTACGATGTTACCACACATAAGAATCCCTTTGATGCAGCAGAAGATTTCATCTCAGGAATAATCTTTGTAGATCGCCATGAAGCTTGAATCAACACCAATGGGAGAATCTAGCTCAGGCATTAGCCAGATCATGAGCCAACTAACTAGTTTCTCTTTACAAGTCGAGGATATGAAGAAAGACAAGGGAAAAGATAAAAGGGACGATATCTAGTGTGTCAGATGCAGATATGAAGGCCATGATAAGGATCACTTCCCTTTATTTCATGAGTACTTGGCATCAGGAGCACCGAGCCCGTTAAAGCAAGTTAACCTACCCTGGTGCAAGGTATGCAAAAATAGGCATCGCCCAGGTGAGTGATATTACATGCAGAAGTATATCCAAACACCCACAAACTTGTATTGTACATTTTTCAAATCAGTGGGGCATGATGATCAGGGTTGTAGATCTTATGATATCATGCATGAAAGGTTGAGAGACATATACAAAATTCAAGGCGAAGTACAACAAGAGGGAAACACTCCACAGTACAACTCTCTGGGGAGAGGAAATTCCACTCCTCGCGGTAGATACAGAGGACGAGGATGAGGAGGAAGTATGGGCCGAAGCCAAGGACAAATAATCTATTACAACTGCGCGCAACCATGCCATTTAGCAAGTGATTTTCAGAATCCCTGCACAACCTATAGTTACTATAACTCCTTCGAGCATGCCATAGAAGAATGCCATGTGCTGCTGGCTAAACTTCAGGGAAAACGAGGACCCCAGCAAAACCCACAAGTACAACTGATATATGCTGAACCTCACAGAGCAAAACCTAGAGTCACTGTTATTACTTGAAGAGGCGCTTCTACAGGAGAAGACAGAGAAACCCAAGGAAGGACTGAAAATGACCACAGAGTCAGGAAAGCTATAGAAAAGACCCCAATGTTCGATGCTAGGAAAGAAAGGAAGGTATTCGAGGAGGCAAGGAAAGATTTCAAAGGAGATCATGGATCTTCATCAAAGAGACAACCAAAAATCAAATAATATGGCATGCCTCAGGCGTTTGATCCGACTGCATCACCAACAGAAGGGAAAGAGGTAAGAAAACTCATGGAATTCTTGCACACTTGTGTTAAGTTGATTCAAGATAAAGGTGTTGTCCAAGAATTACAAGATCTCATCAAGCAGTATGAAATAGGAAAAATAGACCCTTTACTGAATAGATCAGTGCACCAAATTGGAAGAAGGAGAAGGAAAAATAAAGAACTACACTTGAATGCTTAGATAGGAGAGTATGAGATAGACTATGTGGTCCTCGACTTAGGGTCAGAAGTCAATGTCACGACAAAGTAGATTTGGGCACTGATGGGAAAACCCAAGTTGATATATTCCCCTATCAGGCTTCGCATGGCTAATCAACAAGCTGTCAGCCCATTTGGACGATTAGAGCATGTCCCAATGGACATCGATGGGGTAAGAACCTTTGCAGATTTTGAGGTAATTGAAATTGTTGATGATAGCTGCCCTTACCATGCGTTGTTAGGAATTGATTGGGCCTTCGACAGTTCCATTGTTGTTGATTTAAAGAAAATACGCATGGCATTTGAGAAAGATGGCCTTAGGGTCGTTGCACCTTTAGATCCAGATGAAGGTCCACGATACACATAACCTATTAGAGAAGAAGACCACACATTTGAATGGGAAAACATCTACAAATTAACGACCATACAACAAGATTATATAAACCCTACAACTGACGGAAATATGAGCTGGCGAAGTGACAACGCATGTTCATCCGATTCAAAAGAAGCACTGGAGAAATGGTAGAACTATATCTATGAAGTATCTACAAGAAGATGTGCTAGGCTAACCAGAGAAGTTCACTGGATTGGCACAATAGTGAGTAATCTACCCACATTTGATGGACTGAACCACTTAGAAAACTTATTGTCAGAATTTGAGACAAGTGTACCAACACAACAGAAGGCTATTGGCAATGGATGAGGCCATGAAAGACACACCAGTGAGATGGCGGGGGACACATAAAAGCAATATTATAGACTGGAAACAATGCCGAACTCTGATGACAACGCAGTTCTCAGTACAAGAAGGAAGCTACAAAGCATGGTACACAGGTCGAAGATGCCCAAAGGACCATCTATGAAGCTGCGAAGAGGTCTGGAGTGACATTCCTCAAGAACAATGGGTACACAACTTCGTCAATACGCTAGATGCCACCTCGATTAACTGGTACCTTCAAGCAGTGCTGCGCCTTGTCACTTCAGAATGGGAAGGTATGACCCATAATTTTATAACCACCTTTTTGTTTGATAGTGAATTTCCTTTTGTATATCAAGCACTACAGATGGTGAGACATAAATTATTCAAGGAGGCATTTGGCCTCCCTTTCAAGCAAGAAGTGGATGAATGGAATGTGCCCCTCCAGAAACTGCAGATGTGCTATAACATCAATGCCGACGAAGACGATGATCCAAGGAAGGTGAATATCCCAGAAACAGAAGGTCAGAGAGATGTGGAAGGTCCAGGAGTGGAACTGCCATTCATTGGACAATCGATAAAGATAAATAAAGTCAATATCAGGACAGAGGAGACACCGAAGCTTTCCAATGTCAAAGATTACTGGGACGCTGCTACCATTGACAAAATCACAGAATTATTGCATGAGTATCAGGACTTGTTCCTGACCAACTTCACTGATATGAAGGGAATCAAAGGACCTATGGGAGAAATGAGAATCCCTTTGAAACCAGACTCGAAGCCAGTCAAGCAAAGACCCTACAGGTTGAACCCGAAATATAAGGAAAACGTGAATATTGAGCTCGACAAAATGATGGAAGCAAGGATTATTGAACCTGTCGAAGAGTCGGAGTGGATCAGCCCCATGGTAGTGCAAGATAAGAAGACAGGTGAGATCAAAATTTGCGTAGATCTCAGGAAGCTGAATGATGCTTGTCTACATGACCCCTTCTCTACACCTTTCACATATGAAGTGCTGGATAACATGGGAGGCCAAGAAGTATACTCTTTTACAGATGGGTTTTCAGGATACCATCAGATCCACATCACCAAGGAGGACCGTCATAAGACTATGTTTGCCACAGAGTGGGGATCCTACCAATACACAATAATGCCATTTGGACTAAAGAATGCCCCAACCATCTTTTCCAGGGTGGTGGTTGAAGCATTCAAAGAATTTTTTCATAATTTTTTTGAAGCATACTTTGATGACTGAACTATTTTTAGTTTGTTGAAGAATCATATAGAATGTCTAAGGCTAATGCTGGATAAATGCAGGCAGTGTCAAATTTCTTTGAATTTGAAGAAGTGCATCTTCTTCTCACCATTTGGAGTATTATTAGGTCATATTGTATGCAAGAAAGGATTGTTGGTGGATCCATCCAAAATTGAAATTATAGTTGATTTACCACCACCTACTTCAGTCAAACAATTGCACACTGCGCTAGGACATACTGGCTATTACAGTAAAGTTATCAAAGGATATGCTCAGATTATTGCGCCAATGGATAGGTTATTAAATAAATACTGTTCATTTGGTTGGACAGACAAATGCCAAGAGAGCTTCGACACACTGAAACGAAAGATGGTCACTGCACCTATTCTAGTCTTTCCCAATTGGAGCAAGGAATTTCGTGTGCATGTTGATGCATTTTATATTGCATTAGGAGCAGTACTGGCACAACCTGGAGAAGGGGGCATTGATCATCCATTAGCATTTTCCAACATGAAGCTCTCCACAACTGAAATCAATTACACTACTACAGAGAGAGAGGAACTAGCCATGGTGTATGCATTGCAAAAATTCTTCCACTACTTGTTAGGAGGACACTTTAGAATGTTTACTGATCACTCCACGCTGAAATACCTAGTTGACAAGCCAGTGTTGGGGGGAAGAATATGCAGATGGCTTCTTCTGTTTCAAGAATATGATTTTGAGATGATAGTTAAGCAAGGAAGAATGAATAAGGGCCCAAACCACCTGTCAAGGTTGGAGCATGGAAAAGAACCTACCAGTCTGGAGGACACACTACTAGATGCAAAGCTGCTCACCATTAGAAATATGGATGACCACTTTGCAGACATAGTCTAGTTCTTGTCAATAGGAATAGCTCCAACCAAATACACAATTCTGCAGAAGAAACAACTAGTGGTGCACGCTGCAGATTTTTCACTAATAGATGGTTAGCTATATAAAATGGGACCTGATGAGATCCTAAGAAGATTTTTTATGGAGGTAGAATGCCCTATGATCCTCGAAAAATCTCATGAAGGCATTGCAGGAGGACATTATGCAGGAAAATAAATTGTGCAGAAGGTTCTGCGAGCTGGCCTTTGGTGGCCTACGTTACACAAAGATGCTAAAGAATATACTAGAGCATGCGATGTATGCCAGCGAGTTGGAAAACCATTTTGAAGAGATGAGATGCCATTATCACCACAGATGACGCTACAAGCATTTGAAAAATGGGCCATTGACTTCGTGGGACCTATAAACCCACCAGGAAAGCGCACAGGAGCAAGGTATATTATCACTGCGACAAAATACCTGACTAGATGGGTCAAAGCAAGAGAAATCAAGGATTGTAGCGCAACTATAGCTGCACGTTTTATATTTGATGACATAATAACCAGGTTTGGATGCCCTAAGGTCCTTATGAGTGATCAAGGTACACACTTCATCAATAAGATAGTTGAAACCCCGAATGAAGAATTTGCAGTCCACCATCAGAAGAGTACACCTTATCATCCACAAGAAAATGGAACGGTTGAAGCATTCAACAAGATCTTGGAGATAGCATTGACAAAGATTTGCAGTGTGACTAGGGGTGATTGGGATTTAAGAGTACCAACAATACTCTGTTCTTATTGAACCACTTGCAAGAAATTAACAATGCAAACCCCTTTCAAGTTGGTTTATGGTCTTGAAGCTATTTTCCCAATGGAGTACTTGGTACCAAGCTTAAGAATTTCTGCATTTACAAATATGGATGATACTGGCGCCATTCATGAGAGGCTAGAACAGTTGATCGAACTAGAAGAAGACAAATTCATTGCAGGCTTCCATCAACAAATTCAGAAGGAACGAGAAAAGGCCTATCATGACAGACACATAAAGAAGAAGATATTCAAGAAAGGTGATTTAGTACTGCATAAGTTTATTAAACACCCCGGGAAGTTCAAAACCTGTTGGCTCGGACCATATGATATTGCCTATGTTACAGAAGGAGGAGCTGCGCAACTGAAGACATTGCAAGGAGATTGGAAGGAAGGCTTGTGAATGAGAGTCGGCTGAAGTTGTACTATGACAACCAACTGCCTCACAGCTCTCAGTAGAATGAAGAAGATGAGGGTCTAGGTACCAGGTGCAGTTGAAACTGGGTACCAGACACAAAAAAGACAGTCTGCACAAGGACGGAAAGGAGGCATAAAGCAGAAAGCAAGGGTTGCACTGCGCAGTCAAAAATTGAAGAAAAACAAGAGGATCAGATCTCAAGTGCCTCGGGATGAGTCACAGGTGAGTGTTGAGGGCCTGTTGGCCCTGGGTTATGAAAGGAAGTGAAGAATGAGGAAGAAAATGGAAAAAGCGAGCTTCGCGGGAGACACAGTGACTGCCACTGGGTCAAAGCGAGAAAAAGAATAGAAAAGATAAAGTGAAGTGAGAAAAAGTAAGCCATTGTATGAGTAGATCGAGGATGAAAAATCAACAAGGGAGATGGATCGAGGATGACTTAGAAAGTGGGAAAATCCACCATTGGATGATTTGGAACACCGCGCGAGAAGAAAGGAAAGACAGTCTGGCGAAGCTTGGAAAAAGAGGGTCAAGTTGACCTAGGGTTTTAAACACCTAGGGTTTTTGTATTTAGGGTTTTGGAACCTAGGTTTCGGCCTAAGGCTCTCGGTGAGGTATTTTAATGTATAAATAAAGGTCAAGAGGACGTGGGTCAGGTTTTTCATTGAGTATTGGTATGATATTGTTGTTGATCTAGCTCTATTATTGTGTGAGAGATTATCGTATTGGGGGGAGAGAAGTGCTAAGAGAGAGAGCCTTCTGGTATTGTAAGATCTTCAGCTGTGTGCGAAGATCAAGTCCTACAGCTGGGTGCACAGGAAGGGGAGAGAAAGAGAGAGAAGAAAGAAGATCTACTAGTTGAGAGCGCAGACAAGAACTGTATGCTTTTCCTTAATAAATCATAAGCACAGTTCTGTGGACATAGCCCTAGAGAGAGGGTGAACCACACATACCTTGTGTTGTGGATGTGTGATTGATGCTTTGATCTCTGTTGTTGTTGTATTATTGTTTGCATTGTTGTGTTAGATCATATCTATAGCTGTGAAGGAAATATCTAGCTAGTTTAATGATAGACGCATGTTATGTTGCTGTTGCAATAAGAACCACTTGATATTCCCCTGGTTGTAGACATCTCTATCCTGCAACCCCCTCATAGCTCCTTCAGGTGAGACTGCATCTTCTTCGTAGGTGTTGCCGAAAGGGCCAGTAGCTAGGGCTTGTTGGTGCGCTCTTGGAGCTAAACCCTAGGTCTGCCCCTGTGCCAACAACCATCAAGGGACATGATGCAACAAACATGTTCTTTGAAAAGGTCCAGGTGCACTTTGGGATACCAAGGAGCATCATCTCAGATATATATACTATATTTCTCAGCGCCTTTCAGACTAAACTTTTGGAGAAGATGGACTCCAGATTGAAGAGATCAACAACTTTCTATACATAGATAGATGGGAATACATAAGTAGTGATAAGAACATTGATTCAACTTTTGAGGGTTTACAATTAGAGGCATCCAAGGACCTAGGAAAAATAATTGGTTTATATTCAACACTCTAATAACAAAGCAATCCATAATTCTACTAATAAGTCCCATTTTGAAACTTGTTTTGGGTGTTTTCCACCTTTTCCCTTAATGTTGTATATGGACAAAAAGGAGGAGTTATGGAAGACATTACATGAGAAGCATTAAAATTTGAAAAGTTTGTTGATAAGATTAGGTAGATCCATTTGCAAGGACATGAGACATTGAAGAAGAAATAGTTAAATTACAAGGCCCAACATGACCAACACATGATTGAGAAAACATTCAAGGTGGGAGATAGAGTTTGGTTTTATCTATACAAAGAAAGGATAGAGGGCCCTAGTAAGAAAATCAAGGCTCTGTGGAATGGTTATTTTGACATGTTGGAGAAGATGGGTGATAATATATATAGACTTAGTATACCCCCATATATCTGCATATAGCTAGTAGTGAATGCTGAGAATATGAAAATCTATGAGCCTTCCATGCTGGATCAAGAAACTGATGAACAATTCTTTCCTACCATAGACAACTTAGCACTAAAAGCTTAAGAAAATTTAGCATAAGATATAATTTTACAGAAGAAGTCTTGAACAATGAGACGATGACAATATGAATTTTGGTAGATTGGGATGAAAGGAAAATGTAAGGTACCGGATGTATTATAATAACTAGAAACATAAATATTGCTTCAAATACCAACAAAACAAAAAAATATAGAGAATAAAAGCATAAAAAATGATACCTTTATTGATAGAAAACCAACTTCACTTGCCTCTTCGAGGGGACAACCATCAGGAGAGAAAAGATCTATTACAATAATTCTCAAGACAAGACTTTTCCATGCCTTATACTCTTGTATATAGTGATTCTATCTTTTAAAGAACATTCTAGAGGAAGATATTTCTAGAAGTGGAAGATTCTATTAAGTCTTCTTACATTAGACTTGTTCACATTAAGATATAGGCCTTATTTACTAATGTCAGCCTTTATTACATAAAAAAAATATCATTCTACCCACGTGAGGGGTTAGGGAGGTTAGGTCCCTAACATGCCCTCCCCCTTGAAAAACAACCTTGTCTTCAAGGCTTGAGATAAGGAAATTGTTGCAGAATGGTATCCGACTCCTAGGTGGCATCATCTGGTTTTGTGTCTTTCCATTGAACTAAAACTTCCTTGATGGTGCAATGATGGAGACAACACTCGTGCTGGTCCATAAATGCTTGTGGCTACAACCAAATGGATCCTTCTTCATCCAACTCGGGGAGACTGGTTTGAGTTTCACACTTAGTTCCAATCACTTTCTTTAAGCATGATACATTAAAAACATGATGGAGCTTAGAGTGAATTGGAAGAGATAATTGGTAGGCCATGGGCTCCACTCACTTGAGAATTGTATATGGAAACTAAAACTTGGTGGAAAGTTTCTCACAATGTGCATATTTGAGTGATGTTTGCTTATAATGTTGCAGACGAAGAAACAACTGCCCCCCTTCAACAAATTGACGTTCAATTACAATCTTGATCTGCTTGTTTCTTCATGCGATTTTGTGCCATGGCCAAATTTTATTTGAGGGTAAAGAGAATGGCCTCATGGACTGTAAGATTTTTGTTGACCCCCTGAAACTTGGAAATACCTAGCATGTATAAGAGAACTAATGGTGTATTTTTCCCATAAATCGCTTTAAAGAGAGTCAGGTGAGTGGTAGTATGTTAAGATGTGATGTACCACCATTCAACGAGAGGTAACCACTGAGTTTTTCGATCAGAAGAAAAATGTTGCAAATATGTTTCCAAACACTTGTTGACAACTTCATTTTTTCCATCAGTTTGGGGATGATAGGCGATACTAAGATGCAATTGGGTTCCTTGGAGCCTGAACAATTCTTTCCAAAAATTGCTAGTGAAATTTGGATCACGGTCGTAGATAATAGAATGAGGCATGCCATGGAGTTTGAATATATCATCCATAAAAATTTAATCCATTGTAGATGCAGTGAACGGGTGTAGAATATCACATAAAATAACTTATTTGGAAAGACGATCGACTACCACCATGATGACTGACTTGTTTCTCGATTTAGATAAGCCAACAATGAAGTCCATAGAAATATCCTTCCAAATAGTAGGTGGAATTGAGAGCACTTGGAGTGTGATTGGATATTTTCCTGTTTCACTCTTGTTGCATTGACATGTATCACATTTAGACACAAATATGTGGATGTCCTGTTTCATGTCTTCCCAGAAAAAATAATGTTTGACTCGTTCATAGGTTTTAGTAAATCCTGAATGCATGTTGGGGAAGCATGAGGCTCATATATCATAGTGGATTTAAGGTTCAATTGTTTTCTTAAATACAAACAACCTTTATAGCGAAGCTCTTCATCGTGCCAAGAGTATCCCATGGAAACTTGAGAATCCTGTTGAAATTGTTGGATTAGGCTGGAAAGTTTGGGGTCTTGAAACCATTCCTAGTAAACAACTTGAAGCTAATCCATGACAATGAAATAGGGGGAAAAGAGGGACCCTTCTTCTTGATATTTCCTTGAAAGAGCATCAACAACCACATTTTCTTTTTCCTTCTTGTAAATTATCTCATAATCATATCCAAACAACTTTGTCACCCATTTTTGTTGCTCCAGGGATGAAATATTTGTTCCAAAAAATACTTGAGGCTATGATGATCAATTTTAATTTGGAATCATTGCCCCAATAGATAAGGATGACATAGATCCACTGCATACATAATACCTAACATTTCCTTTTCATAGGTGGATTGGCCCAAATGTCGCTACAAAAGTTGTTTGCTAGTGAAAGCCAAAGGTCTACCATCTTGCATGAGGACCACCCCAATTCCTTTCCATGAAGCATCACATTCCAGGAAAAAATTCTTGGTGAAGTTTGGTAGTGCCAAGACGTAGGTCATGTGCATAGTCTATTTCAAGGTGTGGAAGGATTCTCAGATGTTGGAATCCAATTTAAAGCATTAGTTTTAAGGAGTGCAGTGAGAGGAGCTGCAATTTTTCCATAATTATGAAAAAACTTGCGATAATAGCCTATTAAATCCAGGAAACCAAAAAAACGTTTAAGCACTTTAGGGTGAGGCTAGTCTTTCATAACTTAAATTTTATTAGGATCCACCTATACACTATCCTTGCCGATAATATGACCCAAGTACTCATCTTTAGAGGCTCCAAAAGCACATTTAGACTATTGGAGAAAACATTTGTGCTTATATAGTAGATGTAGAACTTGATCCACATGGGAGAGATTGGCTTGCAAAGTTTTAGTATATATGAGAATATCATCAAATAAAACTAAGAAAAAATGATGGGGGAAAGGACGTAAGACATGATTGATGAGACTTTGAAAAGTGGAGGGGGCATTACATAGGCCAAAGGGCATGACCAAGAACTCATAGTGACCCTCATGAGTTCGAAAGGTAGTCTTGGGAATGTCTTCTTATTTCATACGTATATGGTGGTAGCCAAAACGAAGATCAAGTTTGGTAAAGTACTAAGCACCACTCAATTCATCCAAAAGGTCATCAATGACATGAATGAGAAATTTGTCTTTAATTATGCATTTGTTGAGAGTGCAAAAATCAAGACACATGGACCAAGTGCCTTATTTCTTGAGTACCATGAGTACATGGGAAGAATAGGGGTTGGCATTAGGACGAATAACACCCGCTTCTAGCAACTCTTGAACACTGTTCTTAATTTCATTTTTATAGGAAAATGGATGATGATAAGGGAGAAAATTTGGAGGAATACTGCTCAGTACTAGAGGAATGGAATGATCATGGACATCGTGGGAAGAGGGAAGTCCATGGGGAGTGTTAGAAATATCTTGGTGTTGGGAGAGTATAGCTTGGAGGTCGGGATGCACATAGGGTGTATCAACGACTTGAATGGAATGGATTTGGGAAAATGCTAGAATGACCATTTTTTAGTAACTTTTCCATGCAGTGGGAACTGATGATCTCAGGGGAGCCTGCTGTGATGCCTTGGATATTATACTGCTATCCCTCCTATTGGAATTGCATGGTTAAGTCCTTCGAATCCATGGTGCTAGGGATGAGAGTGAGTAACCATTCAACACCAAGGACAACGTCACATCCACCCATATCAATAGAAAACATATGAAATTTCAAGAAGTACTGAGAAATTTGTAGGTGCACATTTTCACAATGCCCCCCACATTTCATGGAACCACCATTGGCAGTCATGATTTGAAAATTGTTGACTGCACGAATATAACAATTGATTTCTTGTGCAATGTGGCGATGAATAAAATTATGGGTGCTACCACTGTCAACTAGGATGATGACTTTCCTATGATTATTGTAGCCAATTAACTTGAAGGTTTGGGGAGTAGAGAGGCCAATGAGGGTGTTTAGTGAAATCAACGGTTCAACTTTTGGAGGATCAGAGGGAATAGTAGGATCATCTGCTTGGGGTATTTCTTCAACAGGGGAAACATCAACATCCTCGTCAGAAACATCTGCATAAATGACCATAAAAATATTTTGTTCTTTACACTTGTGCCCCGAAAAATGTTTATCATCAAAATTGTAGCAAAGGCCCTCGAGTTGGCATTCAACAATTTATTCCTTAGTTAATATATGTCTCTTGAGAGGAGTGGCCTAAGGGGAAGGATTGGGGGGTCTAGGGTGAGGAATAAAATATGGTTTTTTGTTATGGGAAGAGATGACTTGTTGTGCTTCCTTGGCACATTCAATAGCTTCCAACCAAGTTTAGGGGTGAGACATTAGGACCTGGGCTCATATTTTCTCCTTTAGGTCACTGAATAATTCCCTGAAGAATGCATCTAACATACCCTCCATCCTAAAATCCAAGTTCTCAAAGGAGGAAATACAATCTTCCATTGTACTAGAGTGTTTCAACTTGGTAAAATGACCCAAATGGTGCATGCCGATGTTAAAGCGATCATAAAGTTCATCCACAAAATATGTCCAAGCAACATACCCTTGGCATGGATTTTTATGCTATTTCAACCATTTCAAGCGTTTAAGATCCATGTAGAGGACATCATAAGGAAGTTTGGCCAATTCATCAACGATTCCATTCAAAGAGAAATAATATTCCATTTGAGTTACCCAACCCGTGGGATCCGAGCCATCAAATTTGTTCACCTCAACTCTGGGAAGACACAGTTCACGTTGAATATGCTTGGAACAAGAGGGCATGTAATGGAAGGATTCAATGCCTTCTAGGTTATAAGGTGGTGTAGAAGAGAGAGGATCTTGGGATTGGGTAAACATTGTTTTCAATTTATTCATTGATGCTGGAAGTTTTCTAGGTTGGTGAGTCGGGCATTAATGATGTCAAGTTGGTGGAGACAAGAATTGATGGAAGCAATGTTGGAATTAAGGTCAAAGATATATTTATTGATTTTCTCATTGGCTTTGTCCAAGGCAATGATGTGGCTATCAAAGTCTTGGTTGCAGGTGTGGGACATTGGGGAGTGACTGAGGCTTGTGGGTCCACACAAAAAATGGGTTACTAGCGAAGGGTACCACGATGATCAGTGCAAAGAGAGGAAGTCAATGAGATAGGTTCCAAATAAGGGTGTTGGAAAGGGTGGGCGGGTCCAGTTGGAACAACAATCTATATTTAAGAAGCTTGTTTTGATTTCTCAGGAATTGACAGTTCGTGTTTTATAGGGAGCCTCTATCCAATTCTCCTCAAAACCCCGATTTTCGAAGCCCCGAAAACCCATTTTAAACACGCTTAATTGAGAGATAAAAGTTTTTAACTATTAATAAGTCTCATCACAATTTTGCGATTCGGGATTCCTTGCATTAAAGAGTTATCGAGTTCTCGACCCTCGATATCCCGATTTCCGAATTCGCAAAGTTTTGAAGATTATTTCCTAATCACAATTAATTTAAGGTTTTAAGCAGATGACTATCACTTGAGCTAATCACATCGTGAGTTCACAATTCGAGCTTTATTTATGCCATGAATTCCAGGGATATGATACTCGTAATCCCGATACCTGAGGTTGCGAAATCCATTTATTAATCTTGATCAATTAAAAACCAAAGGTAATTAATGTCAATCCGCCAAATCACAATTTCACGATTTCTGAGGTTCATGGACCAAAACTGAGGGCGGAAACATCCAAAGTTGCAAACGCCAAAAAAGAGATTAAGAACTAAAAGAACTTAATAAATGGACTAAACTAGATTTACTAGCGCCTTAATCAACTGCTAAGCCTGTACAACCTACGGACAAATCTTTAAACGTCTCTGCATTTTTCCCGAGTCACTTCATCAAAACATTTATGGCATTTATAAGAAGGTCTTGTGAAGTGATTGATACTAAGATCCGGTTTTATCTATAAATATTTCCATTTAATGATTTGAACGTTCTGTCAGCAAGGACTCGCATAAGACTTAAGTGCTCAAAATGAAAGAATTACCGTCGTTCTTTTGAAATTCTTTCTAGTTTTCTGTAGAGCCATTTTTACCAAGGTAACCCTTGTTTGTGTTTCCTCTTTCTGTGACATGAGGCTGAATTACAGGGTTTTATATTATGGCTCTGAGGAAAATGCCCAAAACTACTGGTGAGAGTTCAGGTCAAGGTTCAGATATTATTTCTGATACCTCGCCTAGGAGTATCAATACTGTCAAAACATGGACACAGGTCTCCAACATTTTGCAAAACGAGCTGATCAATTGCTCGGACAATTCCAGTGATAATGAGAAAGAGGACATATCCACCAAATATAAAATTGTCACTCAGTCAGAGATACACAAGATTGCAGCAAGGCCACGTCTCCTTCCATATTGTGATATGATAAAATGGGCGCTGGACCATGCAGACATCCCGACCAGGACAATTTTCAATGAGAAGAAGGTGGCGATTGGGACTTTTAGGCCAGAGCATATATGGGAAATGTACAAATTGTCTCCCATGTCGAAATTCACCCACAACGCCGAATTCTTAGAAGTCTTCAAAAAGAAAGAATGAGAGAAATATGGGAAAAGCTTATCCGACCTTATTAAAGATTGGTATTCACACCCCACAAAATTCAGGGCCGACTCTAATGGAATCTATTCAATCTCATCGTTGGAGCTCCAATTCATGTATATAGAGATGAAGGTTTGTAGACTGTATGGGAAGGAGGGCACCGCTCACTTATTTCTCTCATGGGTGCCGCTTATTCACATAGTGGCTGAGGGTTTCACCTTCGATTGGGAAAAATTGTTGTCTGATAGTCTGTCTAGCCGGATTACAAAATATCGAGAGAAAAAGGCAAGTGGGAAAGAATCCTCATTTTTTATGTCGGCTTACATCATGGACGCTGTGTGATTCTTGATGCCTTTCCCATTAATGAGATGGAGTTGGAATCCAACCAATGAACAACCTATTCTGCCCCTACCCTCCATGCTCTCTGGATGGCTTTCTTTAAAGGCTTTTCTAGCTTCATCTGGATGGCTAAAGAGAAACCCCCATTAGGCCTGTGTGTTCCCGCCTTCCCCATCCCGTCGGCGTAAGGTAGGTCAGTTGTCCTTATTTAGACCAATCCATGCTTAGTTCCCACATAAGAAAAGAAGAGGAACACCCCTCAAGTTGCCAAGCAAGCCAGAATGATTGATAAATCATGTTCTCAAGCCAGCCATGAATTCCCAATGCCTTCCTTTCCTTCCTGCCCGTTCAATGGGTTCCTTCTTAGTTGAGTTCTAGTGAGTCTCCTCTGGCTCTTTATCGAGTGATGGTGAGTCTGGATTTAGTCCTTTATTTTCTAGTTATATATTTCCTTTGACCACTTCAAAGCTCTGGGAAGATAAATCCAAGGAGTTCATCTATGATATTTTCAATTGGGTAGTAGTGCCCATGCATATTTCCATCTTCGGCCACCCACCCCCCAGGATTTTGGATAAAGCCGTGTAGCAGACTGGTATATAGAAAGGGAGTTTTCATATATTAGGGTTTTTGGTTGCTCTGTTCCACCATATTCCATACCTCTGTTTTTACCAGATAAGCTGGTGTGTCGTGAGATTTCCAGGCAAAATTTGCTCGGCGAGATAAGCAAGGAGCTCAAGGGAGTTTAGAAGAAGGTATGGCCACCTTTCCCCATACACATTGGCACCTATTCTTTAGTAGATTTCAGCCATGCTAAAGTAGAGGCCACAACCCTGAGCGATATGAAACTAGTGGGCATCGAGTTTAAGAAGCATGACCCACATAAGATTGTGGGCAACCACATGGAAAGCTACGGCCTGAAAAATATACGAGCATGAAGTTTCCCCCCATGATGAAGTTTTCTGAGAGGTAAAAACTTACTCAGAGTTTTTAAACCGGGTTCGAGCTCTCTAGTCCAGAGACATGTTCGATTTTTATAAATTCCAGGAACACTGGAGGAGTGGGCTCCCCACAGTCTTGCAAGGTAAAGTCTCAAAACCCTCTGGGTCTCAACAAACAAAATCCGAGGGTTCGACAGGCACAAGCCTGGATGAAAAAGAATCTCAGGGTAACATAGAGGAAACTAAGGTCCCCAACCAAGAGTCCAAAGGCCCAAGCCACAAAGAAATATCCCCAAGGATGGATAATCTGGACAGACAGACCGAGGTTAGAGCCGAGGTTCCCGCAAAGTAGGTGGAATACCCATTGTTGCTCACACTGAATAAATCATATACCGATGCTGGTGCGAAGAGGATACTCTCAGAAATTGGTATCCCCATCCCATCTGTCACACCCCTACAGTCTACCAGAGGGGACCATGATGCTGGAACAATATCCATAGAAGATATAACTCCTATCACCACTGAAGAGTTTCCCCCTAGCAAGTTTTTCTTTAGTAAGAAAAGAAAGGCTGTAGTGAAATGAGAAATGCATCACCAAGCAGGTGTAGGGGCCAAAAAATTCAAAATACTGACAGACGACAAAGCATTAGAAGAATAAGATTTCACTGACGAGATAGAGGGAACATTGGGGGCCTATGCCACGACCAATCAATACTCAGTTGGAACCCTAAGGAGCTGATTGAAACACAAGGAATGGTTGATTAGCAAATTACATGGTTGTATAATAGAATTAGAGACGAATGCCCAAAATGAGGCATACAAAGAGCTTGAGAAATCTAGAGATGCCGACCGACAAAAAATTGAGCAACTCAAGACTAATCTTGAGAAAATGCATAAGTCGACCGAAGTGATCCAAACACAGGTTGAGCGACAGGAGGAATTGATAAATCAACTGCAGATTGAGTTGAACCTCGCTGAAATCCAAGTCATAGACATATCGATATTCCAAACCCAGAGCTTGGAAATACAAAGGAGAATAGAAGCAACTCAGCAGAGTTTGCTTGCCAAAATAGAAATCATCCAGGATCATGTTCAGTTAGTAGATCAAGACCTGGGTCAAAACATCTTAAGAGAAAGGGAAGCCTAGGAAGCCCGAAGTGCATTCCAGCAAGTGGTTATATCCGCAGTAAAAGAAGAGATAGCCATCACTTCTAGATTGTCCATTAAAGAACAAACCAGGGGAGATATACTGTTGACAGCCTGAGAACATAATATTCATGTGAATAAATATTTGGTAGCGCTGGAACGTTGGGAAAAATAAACATAGCCAAGCACCTGTTAGATATCAAGGAAAGTATGGAAAGGGATCAAGCCGAGCTCTCTCAAGTAAGACACGTCGACAATGCTCAGATTGCCAAATGGATAATAAATCCAAATTTACAATTACTATCTATCATGATAGAAGATAGACAGGTGGGAGGGAAGGTCCCACAACTAGACAAGAAGCATTACTTATTTGAGGAAAATGACCAAACCGAGCCCTCCAAGTCGATCACCTAGCTGGTAGACATATGTCTTAAATGTATTGAGCAGGGGAAAGGAGAAACTTCGGGGAGTAAATGATGCATTTGCATGCATTTTCAAGGTTTTGGAGCCAGGCGACAGAGAGGAAAGGGGCCTGAAGGAAAATACAGGGATGACAAGCGAGGCATTTCACATGCTTATCTCATAACCCTCGTTCTTTGAATAATAGAATTGTAACGCCACTTGTTGGTATAAATACATCTTTTGAGTATGTATCAAGGGCATTTTTCTTTGGTAGATTGTAATAGAGAAATTTTTCTTGGCCATAATTAATACAAAGTGAATCAAAGACTCCATATTCTATCAAGACTGAGTTATGTGATTTCCTCTGTTATTTCACATTTCATGCCATTTTTCATACATGTCTTTAATGAACACTTAGCTGCAATTTAGTACTACTTCTACTGTGGTGATCAATATTTTAGTTATCTAATCGTTTACAACTTTTCCTCTGTATTGGCTATTAGCAGGTACAAGACTTGTGGATTACTTAGATCTCTATATCTAATGCTTCATTAAAGTGTTTCTTGTCTTTTTCTTCTTCTGTTACAGCGTGAGATTCTTCCTGGATTGATGCCTCACATTGTCTGACAACTCTATGTTTTCTTTCGTTTCATGCATGGTATTAAAATTTAACTCAGTTACGAAAAACGACCTTTGATTTTGTTAAACTATTAATTCATTTTACGAGGTGTTTCTCATATAATCTAAAATTGAATCAACAACTATAAAGCAACAACCTCTTGGAATTCTGTTCTTCAAATGACTTCTCTTGTTGCAAGACAACCTCATATAGAACCTGGCCTCTCAGATCAAAACATCATCGCTTTAAATCTCTTTGATACCATCCTAAAGAATGCAACCACCCGGGTCGAAATCAAACATTCATGGGCAACGATTGAACGAGACATAAACATTCAGGAACAAGTGGAAGCTATATACAAACAACTTAGAAATCAGCCATAGTTTCCCTTCCAGTTGTTTTCCCCTTTCCACATCTGTTACCATCTTTTGGATGCCTAGACTCTATACTTTATATCCTTAAGTACAGACTCTGGAACAACATCTTTCTGGCGCCATTTCTAGGGATGAAGAATTGTAGTCACTTTCCCCTAAGAAAACGACATTTCTAAGTTTCTCTTTTTGATAGTGAACAAAGAGTGAACACCTTTTTAAGGCTAAACCTTTATATTTCACTTGGAAACTCCACATTTAGGTAAGATGACATCCGTTCGAAGGAACACTAGACAAAACCCAGATGCTAAACATACCGTGCCAGTTTGCGATCCTAAAAAAATACTAAAGCCAAGAGGTCTTTTTAAACAAGCCACTGCGGTTTACCAACCCAAGTCTACCCAGTCCAAAGCTAAGATCCCTCTTGAAATTTCATCCCCACATGAAATTCCCATCCATACCTCTCTCGGAAAAACATCGGACAACATTGTTGAAGCTACGATTGAAAACCCCAAGTTAGTTCTACCCGAGATTAAGACCGAAACCTCTCCGACCACCTTTTGCGTAAGTACAGGAGAGGCATCCGCCATAAAGACCATACTTATTGATATCTCATCGAATCCCAAGCTAGACTTCTCTATTATTAAAAGCCTTGAAGAAGATACAACACACTCAGATTCAACTCCTGTGAGTTCTCCCATTTACATATCCTGCAAGTTAGAGGAACCGAGTCCCCATATATCCTTTCCCCTTTCCTCAACTTTTGCGTCCCCTGATAAAAGGTTCTTTGAATGTTTTCCTCTTCATCCTGGGAAATCTCAAGAGTCACTGTACATCTTTTCCAAACCTCTTTATAACGCACCCGTTTCCTCTCCTAGACTATCCATGGCCGCTGGCGGAGGAGCAGGAGGAGGGGGAGGTCAAGGCCCACAACCCCCCCAGGATTTTCTCCAAGGTAGCCGCTAGATATGCCCCCTTGGTCCTTCCAGTACCCATTCACGATTTACCAGAAAACTATATGAAAAACTTGCCCAAGTTCACAGGGGAAGGAGACCTAACTATAGCCGAACATATTAACTTCTTCGATCAATTCGCTGATATACTAGGTCTCGAACATGAGGACGTGTATTCCCGATTTTTTGTCCGAACCTTCGAAGGACAGGTAAGAAATTAGTTTCAGAGTCTGCCCCCAGGTTCAGTATTATCCTACGATGCGGTAGAAGACCTTTTTCTCAGACAATGGGGCGAAAGAAAAGATCATTTATACTATTTGACTGAGTTCGGGTCTTTGAATAAAAAGGGTTTAGAAACTGTTATGGAATTTATTCAGAGATTTAGCAAGTTGTACAATAAGGTCCCAATCGAATTTAAACCATCCCAACCCGCAGCCAAAGTAACCTTCACAAGAGCCTTCGAACCTGATTTCACACTCCTGTTAAGAGAAAGGAGAGGGGCCGACTTCACCCGGATGAAATATGACGCCGTAGATATTGAGTCAAACATGATGACTTCTGGTAAATTAAAAACTAAAATTGAAACATGAAATAGGGAGACCAAATGTTTTAGAGAACAAGCGGGACCCTCAGGATCTAGGAGGTCCTTAGATGATAAAATGGATGATATGGCTAGGATAATAAAATAACTATCAAATAAAATTTCGAGAATGGAGCTAGATCAATCCAAAGAAGACCAATTCGTCAAGAGAGAATTCATAAGAAACCCAAATCCTCAAATTTAAAAAAGACAGATTAAAAATGAAGATCAAAAAATTTAAACCCCTTTAAAAAATGAAAATTTTATTGGAGGAAATGATATGAAAGAGTTTGAGGATTTGGAAGAAGACGTAAACAATTTGGGCGACAACTATATGCAACCTCATTTAACTAAGGAAGATTATGATAAGTCTCTGAACACAAAAAAACCATCGAATGAAAATGATAACATAAACAACACTGATGATTCTACTTATCAAGGAATGGACGATACTATAATGACCGAGCTCCAACATAAGTACAATCTGAGGATTAAAAATAAACCTGTGTCCACTACTCAACCCAAGAAAATTTTTCCGAGAGGCGAAACATACGAGCCCGCCCCGAAAGAGATCGAGATGCAAAATAAAAAAGTAAAACGGGTAGACTCACAGAATACCAAAGTAAAGGAGGCTGAAATCCAAGAGAGAAGAACTAAGACAACTGAAACATAGACACCAGAAACCAGAATCACCGAAAATAAAACAATGCAAACAAATAAATTGGAAAAGAAGGATTCCAAAGTTTCAGCCTAGAAAATGAGATAAATAAGATCAAGATACCAATACCTTTGGTTGAATTGGCAAAGAACCCTGTGTACCGAAAGAAAATAACCAAAATGATAAATTTTTCAGATTTAGAGAGTCAGTCTGACGTGATAAATTTGGAAGATGATAAGCCTAATATCACTTTTGGTCCACATTTTGAAGGTGCCAGAGATACCGTTGCCCCCTTCTACATTACCTTGAACATGCACGAACAAATACTACATAATTGCATGCTGGACTGTGGAGCCTCTTATAACGTAATGCCCAAATCTATTATGGATAGACTAGGCCTCGAAATTACCAAGCCCTATGGAGATCTTTACTCGTTCGATTCAAGGAGAGTTAAGTGCATGGGCATGATCAAAGATTTAGCAGTTACTCTTGCCCAGGTTCTAGTGAAAAGTGTCCTAATGGATGTAGTTATCGCTAATATACCCCCGAAGTATGGTTTTCTATTATCTAGATCATGGGGATCCAAGCTTGGGGGATCTCTTCAGTTGTACATGACCTATGCCACGATTCCTGTTTTTGGCGGGTAGTTCACTCGGTTATACAGATACAGGGAAACACAGTTGGAATATACGGTAAGTGATCTATAAAATCCTAACAATTACCCTGTTTATGTCGCTGATCAAGATCTAGGAAATTTTATTTTATCTTTTGATGATAGTGTAAATAATTGTACAGAATAGAATTATATAGATGAAAATAAATCAACAAAGACAGACAAAAATGTGTATAGCACTGGAGTTTGGATTTTTTTTTTTGATGGTGCTTCATCGTGTGAAGGAGCAGGTGAAGGAGTGCTTTTCGTAGCACCTGAAAATGAATTTGTTATCCCCTTTTCTTACAGGCTACAATGGGACATAGACTACACAAATAATGTATGTGAGTTTGAAGCCCTAGTCTTGGGACTAGAAGCTGTCAGGAAGCTAAACATAAAGAACCTAGAAGTATATGGAGATGCAAAGCTGATTGTGAAGAAGGTAAATCGGCAGTAGTAGGCCAAGCACATGAGACTAAGGTCTTATAGAAATTGTGCTTGGGATCTAATGGAAAATTTCTTTTCGTCCGTAAATGTTCATTACATTCCATGTGCAGAAAACCTGCAAGTCGATTCGTTGGCCAAAGCAACCTCAACCTTTGCACCCCTTATTGCATTCAAACTAAAATACCACATAGAGGTGAGGCACAGACCCTCCATACCAAACAACATACAACACTGGTAGGTGTTCGAAGATGACGAACAGATCAAAAAGTTCTTGGAAATGGTGGACGATTTCTCCGAAACTCACGTTGACCAGGAAAACCAAAATGACCACACTTGGATTATGCAAGAGGGAGAGGAGCCTTAGGAGTTCCAAGAAAGGATCTCAAACCATCGCATGCTAGTATTAAAAAAAAATCAGATCCCTAAGGGTTTGATACCTCTGGAAATGTTGTTTGATCAAAATGACATGCCTCTGAAGTCTACCTTGTAGCCCCAACCAGAGGAGGTCGAAGACTATGAAGTGGGCACCACTAAAGAGCCTAGGATAGAGAAAATATCAAAGTAACTTCCTCCTGAGATGAAAATCAAGTATATAGACTTACTCAGATGGTATAAAGATGTTTTTGCATGGTCTTATGATGAGCTGAGAAAATATGACACCAATGTGATTGAGCATAAGATACCTTTGAAACCTGGCATTAAACCCTTCAGACAGAAGCTCAGACAAATCAACCCCATTTTATTGCCCATGGTCGAAAAAGAAGTGAAAAATATCTTGGATGCTAAAATAATTGTACGTCTCAGGTACTCCGAATGGGTGGCGAACCTTGTCCCAGTTAGAAAAAAGAGTGGGGAAAACAGACTGTGCGTGGATTTTAGAAATCTAAATAAATCCTCTCTCAAAGAAAATTATCCTCTACCCAAGATGGATCACATTTTGGAGAAGGTAGTTGGTGCTAATAGAATGTCAATGATCAATGGGTTTTCGGGGTACAATAAGATTGCGGTCAACGAAGAGGATAAGGAAAAAACCGCTTTCACTACTCCTTGGGGTACATTCATGTATGACAAAATGCCTTTTGGTTTGATGAATGCAGGTGCCACCTTCCAACGAGCTATGGACATCGCTTTCATTGGTGAAAGGGACATATTCGTTGTTATTTATCTTGACGACCTAATTGTGTTCTCTAAATCTGATGAAGACCACTTGATGCACCTTCAACAAACATTCAAGAAGTGCCAAAAATTTGGTTTGTCTTTAAACCCCCAAAAATCTCATTTCGCGATGCAAGAAGGTAAACTCTTGGGCCATATTGTGTCTCGGGATAGAATTAAAATTGATCCTAAAAGGGTTGAAGCTATAAAAACCATAAATATTCCTAGAAACGTTAAGGAAATTCAGTCATTTCTAGGAAAAATATTTTTTTTGAGAAAGTTTATTCCTAATTTTGCTGAAATCGTGAAATTGATCACATATATGCTTAAAAAGAATAGTGAAATCAAATGGACGACCGAAGCCAAAGGGTCATTTGCCTGCATAAACAAATTTATAAGTGAAGCACTTGTACTGGCAAGCCCCGATTATCTGAAAGAGTTTTTGATTTTCTCATTCGCATATGAACACACAATTGTGGCGATACTCCTCTAAAAAAAAGATGAAGGTTTCGAGCAACCGATAGAATTCTTCAGTAAAAGTATTATAGATGCATAATTGAGATATGATATAATGGAAAAGCAAGCATATGCTATGGTAAAGATGCTAAAGGATTTCAGAACCTATGTGTTACACTCCAAGGTAATTGCATACGTACCCACCAGTTCCGTCAAAGACATTTTGGTTTAGCTAGACAGTGACGAGAAGAGGGGTTGGTGGCTGGCTAAAATTCAAGAGTTCGATCTAGAGGTGAAGCCAACAAAGCTAGTAAAAGGACAGGGTTTGGCTAAGCTTCTAGCTGAATCAAATTTTAGAGCACTCAGGATAAATAACCTGCAGGGATATGAAGGAGGTGTGGACATAGACGTGTTCAATGACCAAATATCTACAACCAGAATTGAAGAGAAGTTTGTCTCATTAGGCTGGTATAAAGACATAGTGTCTTACCTACTGACCTTGAAAATCGCTGGTGATCTGTCTCCATCTAAGGCCAGGACATTGAAGCTACATGCGGTGAAGTACTGTATATCCGAAAGTCGATTGTATTGGAAGGACCAATTAGGCTTCCTACTGGTTTGTTTAATGGAATCAGAAACATAAAGGGTCATGAACGAATTTCATGAAGGGGTATGCAGAGGACATCATGCGTGGAGGGGAATAGCTTATAAAATCCTAAGAGTAGGATATTATTGGCCTAAACTATTCTTAGATGTCAACGCCAAAGTCAGAGCCTGTAACCCTTGCCAGTTATTCGCAGGCAAGCAGAAACTCCCAGCACTACCTTTGGTTCCGGTTAAAGAGGAAGCCCCTTTTCAACAATGGGGGTTGGATTTTATAGGCGAAATCAGCCCACATTCCAGTGCTCAACATAAATGGATCTTGATTGCCACAGATTACTTCACCAAATGGGTGGAGGCTATTCTGACTAGAAAGGAAACTGATTAAGTGGTAATAGATTTCCTGGAAGAGAACATACTGTCCAGATTCAGCTGTCCCCTAAAGATAGTCACGGATAATGCCCATGCATTCAAGTCTATGGCAATGGTCAGCTTTTGCCAAAAATATAATATCATGTTGGGACACTCCATGACATACTACCCCCAAGGAAATGGGTTAGATGAATCATCAAATAAAAGTTTAATTACCATAATTAAGAAAGTGTTGAGCGAAAATATAAAATCTTGGCATGTGCATTTGAAGTACGCTTTGTGGGAAAATCAAATAGGTACAAAGAAATATATTGGTACTTCTCCTTTTCAAATGGTATATGGGACTGACATGGTATTACCTATAAATCTAGCACTCCCTGTGATGAAACTCTAGCAAGATGAGAAAGAAGAACCAAACCATGTCACAAGGAAAATAAATCAGCTGATTGAGGTTCAACAACACAGGGATGAAGTGGATGAAAGGCTACAGAAATACTAGGAAAACATGAAAGTGCTGTTCGACCATAAGGCCAAAGACAGGGAATTCCTCCCTGGAGATTTTTTTTTGAAATGGGATGCTATGAGGGAAGACTCAAAAAAACATGGTAAATTTGACCACATCTGGTATGGACCGTTCAGAGTCACAGTGTCTGAGGGAAAGAATTCATTTCTATTAGAAAATTTGGACGATAAAATCTTCAACGCCCCTGTTAACGGGCGTTATCTGAAGCATTATATGCAATAAATGATTTCCAAGTTTCCATTGTATATACCGGTTTGTGTTTTTGTTTTTTTACAGTTTTTGGTAAGTTTTACCTTCATCGCAAATAAAACATGTTAGTGATCTCCTAGGAGTAAGGATATGAAATAATCAACGCCTTGAAATCCATAAATATTAAAACCCTGATACTCCCCATGTTGTTTTCTTACAGAATTACGACTTACGACCCCAATAGAAAAAAGAAGAAAATGGATGGGCATGCATCGGGAAATCAATTTACCTGAAACATGTGATAAAAGAAAATTTATTAAGATGAAAATGAAATGGTAAGGCAAAGGTATGAATTCCCGAACTGTCTAGATTTTTTAAATGGTTATCACCTAGGTGCAACAATGTTCTCATCGAATGTGATTATTTTCGCTGGGTGTGCCAACAAAAGAACATTTTTTCACTATGGTTTCCAAGGAGTTCCCCCAAATAAGATAAAGAAAATTGAAACAAACAGCAGAAGTAAAGTAACCTCAAAGAAAAAGTTCCTAAAATCAGAATTACGTTATAATGCTTGTGCTTATGAAATCCGAACTTTCCTTGTCACTCTTCCCCCTTTCTGTGGTCCTTTCTCTCTTGAATCTAGATGTTTTCCTATGACCTCCACAGGAGGACAACAAGTTTCACTTTACCTCTGAAAGCTAGCAAGTGATTGTTTTAAAAGGCATCCCGGACAACTCTTCGGCTCCTATTGAACTAAGATATGTGTAGGCTGATCCTAATTCTCTTAGTTATTTCAAAAAGTTTTAACGATCAGTCTTGCATCAAAAGAAGGCCCCTGGAAATAAATTCCCCCATAAGTTTGCCTGCAGACTAAGATTCTTTGAAGGTCAAAGGGAAACTAATCTAGATTAATCAAAGGAAGTTAACAAACCTCTATAGCAAGATTATACACAGATATCACCCCTGGCATACTATATACTAATTGGTTGCCCCCACTTCATGTCAAAGAAAAATATAAGACATATGGTGAAAGGAAATTCGAAAATTCGATTACCCCCATCTAGTCCCAATAAGATGATGAAAGGAAATTCATGAAATTATTGCATTCAATAAAAGGGGACCGGATAACTTCACAGGGGTACTGAACATGCTCGCTGGTAGTGAATCAATGTCTAAGATATTCGTGAGGCTGTTAGACATGAATTATACTGTTATCCATGACCAGTTTCCTTTGAAGCCAGATATACATCCCATGTTCGTACAAGACTCCCTGTTTAAAAACGTTAAAACTACTTCACCTTGATGCAAGCAAAATCAACAAAACCTGTTAAAATTCTTAAGATTCTTTGATCACCCTAAGAGGAAATAGGTTTAGTGTTAGGGAAGGGGAAGCTACCAGGTGGACCGACATTAAGATAAGGAAGGAATAAAGTCCCGAAGGCTTTCAGAGATAAGGATGGAACCCTCCTTTTTCTTCTGTATCCTCTTTCTAAACCAGTTTCGCAGAAGCAAACTAGTGACTCCATTCGCCCAATAAAGACACGTGGTCTACTGTTCTTCTCGTCCTGTAGGGAGACAAGATCCCTAGATGGAGCCTATATTGGAATAATAATATATCTTTAAGAAGCTTGTTTTGATTTCTCGGGAATCGACAGTTCGCGTTTTATAGGGAGCCGCTGTCCAAGTCTCCTCAAAACCCCAATTTCCGAAGCCTCGAAAACCCGTTTTAAATGCGCTTAATTGCGAGCTAATTTTTTTTAACTATTAATAAGTCCCATCGCAATTTCACGATTCAGGATTCCTTGCGTCAAAGTGTTATCGAATTCTTGACTCTCGAGATCCCAATTCCCAAATTCGCGAAGTTTTGAAGATTATTTCCTAATCATGATTAATTTAAGGTTTTAAACATATGACTATCACTTGAGCTAATCACATCGCGAGTTCATGATTCGGGCTTTATTTATGCCATGAATTTCAGGGATATGATACTCGTAATCCCGATACTTGAGGTCGCGAAATCCATTTATTAATCTTGATCAATTAAAAACCAAAGGTAATTAATGTCAATCTGCCAAATCACAATTTCGCGATTTCCGGGGTTCATGGTCCAAAACCGAGGGTGGAAACATCCAAAGTTGCGAATGCCGAAAAAGCGATTAAGAACTAAAGGAACTTAATAAATAGACTAAACTAGATTGACTAGCGCCTTAATCACCTCTTAAGCCTGTATAGCCTACGGACAAAGCTTTAAATGTCTTTGTGTTTTTCCCGAGTCACGTCATCAAAACATTTATGACATTTATAAGAAGGTCTTGTGAAATGATTGATACCAAGATCCGGTTTTATCTCTAAATCTTTCCATTTGGTGATTTGAACGTTCTGTCAACAAGGACTCGCATAAGACTTAAGTGATCAAAACGAAAGGATTACCGTCGTAGAGCCACTTTTACCAAGGTAACCCCTGTTTGTGTTTCTTCTTTCTGTGACAGGAGGCTGAATTACAGGGTTTTATATTATGGCTCTGAGGAAAATTCCCAAGACTACTGGTGAGAGTTCAGGTCAAGGTTCAGATATTATTTTTGATACCTCGCCTAGGAGTATCAATACTATCAAAACATGGACACAGGTCTTCAACATTTTGCAACACGAGTTGATCAATTGCTCGGATGATTCTAGCAATAATGAGAAAGAGGACATATCCACCAAATATAAAATTATCACTCAGTCAGAGATACACAAGATTGCAGCAAGGCCACGTCTCCTTCCGTATTGTGATATGATAAAATGGGCACTGGACCATGAAGACATCCCAACTAGGACAATTTTCAATGAGCAAAAGGTGGCGATTGGGACTTTTAGGATAGAGAATATACGGGAAATGTACAAATTGTCTCCCATGCCAAAATTCACCCACAACGCCAAATTCTTAGAAGTCTTCAAAAAGAAAGAATGCGAGCAATATGGGAAAATCTTATCTGACCTTATTAAAGATTGGTATTCACACCCCGTGAAATTCAGGGCCGACTCTAATGGAATCTATTTGATCTCATCATTGGAGCCCCAATTCATGTATATAGCGATGATGGTTTGTAGACTGTATGGGAAGGAGGACACCGCTCACTTCTTTCTCTCATGGGTGTCTCTTATTCACACAGTGGCTGAGGGTTTCACCTTCGATTGGGCCAAATTGTTGTCTGATAGTCTAGCCAGCCAGATTACAAAATATCGAGAGCAAAAGGAAAGTGGGAAAGCATCCTCATTTTTTATGTCAGCTTACATCATGGATGCTGTGTGCTTCTTGATGCCTTTCCCATTAATGAGATGGAGTTGGACTCCAACCAATGGAAAAATTATTCATGAATACCATTCGAAGCTCTGGGAAGATAAATCTAAGGAGTTCATCTACGATATTTTCAATTGGGTAGTAGTGCCCGTGAATATTTCCATCTTTGACCACCTGCTCCCTAGGATTTTGGATAAAGCCGCGAAATATTTTAGCCGTGTAGCAGACTGGTATATAGAAAGGGAATTTTCATATATTAGGGTTTTTGGTTTCTCTGTTCCACCATATTCCCTACCTCTATTTTTACCAGATAAGCTGGTGTGTCACGAGATTTCCAGGAAAACGGTGCTCGGTGGGATAAGCAAGGAGCTCAAGGGAGTTCAGAATAAGGTATGGCCACCTTTCCCCATACACATTGGCACCTATTCTTTATTAGATTTCAATCATGCTAAAGAAGAGGCCGCAACCCTGAGCAAGATGAAACTAGTGGGCATTGAGTTTAAGAAGCATGACCCACATAAGATTGTGGGAAACCACATAACAAGATGCATCCTGAAAAGATACGAGCATGAAGTTTCCCCCCATGACGAAGTTTTCCGAGGGGTAAAAACTTACTTAGAGGTTTTAAACCGGGTTCGAGCTCTCCAGTCCGGAGACATGTTCAATTTTTATAAATTCCAGGAACACCGAAGGAGAGGGCTCCCCATAGTCTTGCAAGGTAAAGTCTCAAAACCCCCGGGGTCTCAACAAACAAAAGCCGAGGGTCCGACAGGGTAACACAGAGGAAACTAAGGTCCTCAACCAAGAGTCCGAAGGCCCAAGCCACAAAGAAAGATCCCCAGGGATGGATAATCCAGATAGATAGACCGAGGTTAGAGCCGAGGTGCCCGCAAAGCAGGTGGTAGACCCATTGTTGCTCACACTGAATAAATCAGATATCGATGCTGGTGCGAAGAGGACACTCTCAGAAATTGGTATCCCCATCCCATCTATCACACCCCTACAGTCTACCAGAGGGGACCCTGATGCTGGAATGATATCCATAGAAGATCTAGCGCCTATCAAAGCCGAAGAGTTTTCCCCTAGCAAGTTTTTCTTTAGTAAGAAAAGAAAGGTTGTAGTGAAACAAGAAACACATCACTAGGCAGGTGTAGGGGCGAAAAAATTCAAAATACAGATGGATGAAAAAGCATTAGAAGAAGAAGAGTTTGCTGACGAGATAGCGAGAATGTTGGGGGCCTACACCATGACCAATCAATACTCATTTGGAACCCTAAGGGGCCGATTGAAACACAAGGACTGATTGATTAGTGAATTATAGGGTCGTATAATAGAATCAGAGATGAATGCCCGAAATGAGGCATATAAAGAGCTCGAGCAAGCTAGAGATGCCGACCAACGGGGAATCAAGCAACTCAAGACTAATATTGAGCAAATTCATCAGTCGACCGAAGTGAGCCAAATGCAGGCTGAGCGACAGAAGGAATTGATAAATCAGCTGTAGACTGAGTTGAACCTCGCTGAAAGCCAAGTCATAGACATGACGATATTCCAAACCCAGGCCTCGAAAATACAAAGGAGAATAGAAGCAACTCAGCAGAGTTTGCTTTCCAAAATAGAAATCATCTAGGATCATGTCCAGTTAGTAGATCAAGCCTTGGATGAAAACATATTAAGAGAAAGGGAAGCCCAGGTAGCCCGAAGTGCTTTCCAGGAAGCAGTTATATCCGCTGTGAAAGAAGAGATAGCCATCACTTCTAGATTGTCCATTAAAGAACAAACTAGGGGAGATATACTGTTGACGGGTTGGGAACATAATATATCAGAAAACAGGAAAAGGGCCAAAGAGGTGAGGGATTCATGTGAAGAAATATTTGGTTTAATAAAAAAAAAAATGTTAGAGCTCGATAAAGAAGCTAATGCTGGAATGTTGGGAAAAATCAACATAGCCTTACACCTGTTAGATATCGAGGAAAGTATGGAAAGGGATCAAGCCGAGATCTCTCAAGTAAGCCAAGTCGACATCTTTCAGATTGACAAATGGCTAATAAAGCCGAATTTACAATTACTATTTATCATGATAGAATATAGACAGGTGGGAGGGAAGGTCCCACAACTAGACATGAAGCGTTACTTATTTGAGGCAAATGACCAAACTGATCCCTCCAAGTCGATCACCCAGCTGGTAGACAGATGTCTTAAATGTATTGAGTAGGGGAAAGGAAAATCTTCGGGGAGTAAATGATGCATTTGCATGAATTTTCAAGGTTTTGGAGCCAGGCGACAGAGAGGAAAGGATCCTGAAGGAAAAGACATGGATGACAAGCGAGGCGTTTCACATTCTTATCTCGTAACCCCCATTCTTTGAATAATAGAATTGTAACACCACTTGTTGGTATAAATACATCTTTTGAGTATGTATCAAGGGCCTTTTTCTTTGGTAGATTGTAATAGAGAAATTTTTCTTGGCCAGAATTAATACAAAGTGAATCGAAGACTCCATATTCCGTCAAGACTGAGTTATCTGCTTTCCTCTGTTATTTCACATTTCATGCCATTTTTCATACATGTCTTTAATGAACGCTTAGCTACAATTTAGTACTACTTCTACTATGGTGATCAATATTTTAGTTATCTAATCATTTACAAGTTTTCCTATGTATCGACTATTAGCAGGTACAAGACCTATGGATTACTTATATCTCTATATCTAATGCTTCATTAAAGTGTTTCTTGTGTTTTTCTTCTTCTGTTATAGCGTGAGATTATTCCTAGATTGATGCCTCACATTGTCCGACAACTCTATGTTTTCTTTCGTTTCATGCATGGTCTTAAAATTTAACTCAGTTACGGAAAACAACCTTTGATTTTGTTAAACTATTAATTTGTTTTATGAGATGTTTCTCATATAATCTAAAATTGAATCAAAAACTAAAAAGAAACAACCTCTTGGAATTCTATTCTTCAAATGACTGCTCCTGTTGCAAGACAACCTCATATAGAACCTGACCTCTCAGATCAAACCAACATCGCTTTAAATCTCTTTGATACCATCCTAAAGACTGCAACCACTGGGTCAAACTTGAACGTTCATGGGCATCCATCGAACAAGACATAAACATTCAGGAACAAGTGGAAGTTAGATACAGACAACTTAGAAATCAACCATAGTTTCCCTTCCAGTTGTTTTCCCCTTTCCACATCTGTTACCCTCTTCTAGATGCCTAGACTCTATACTTTATAACCTTAAGTATAGACTCTGGAACAACATGCCCATAGAAAAAAGAGGCTTATAAGTGATGGGTACCACTACGATCAAGACTGAGAGAGGAATCTAGTGGGATAGGCACCCAATAAGAGTGATGGCGGTGCCACTATACTCTTTTTTTAACTCCTACAGAGTTATACTCTATCTTGAAGAATACTGTAGTGACAAAATGCCCAAATTGTTAACAGGGAAAATTGTTTAGGAATTTTTCAACTAGGATGCAAGAGGTATGGTTGCGCGGCAAGATATTCCTTCTGTTCCTTTTTTGTTCTATTCCATTCCCAGGGGTTAGGGTTTTTAGGGTTCCCACATACAAGGGTTAGGATTATATGTGCATGGTCGAATGCTAGTACTCAACCCGATATATCAGGGCACCAACTAAGGAGGCTCGAATGTACCCTTAGCCGTACTACCTGATTACCCAAGTACTAGAGAGTATATTTTCGAGTGTTGTTCTCAATGTCACTATAGTAGTCAGGCATCCGACCGACTGATCTAGAGCTAGTTTCAGGATACTTAGGGGACTCCCGATATACTTGACGGTATGTGGGAGTGATGGTCATGTACAAATTCTGTTTGATGCGGTACTACTCTAAGGGGTACCAACATGGGTTAGAGAGGTTTCCAACCAGGTGAAACGTTTGTTTCAAGTATCCCCATGAAACCATCTGTATTTCATGTGTTTAGTCTTCCCCAACTGCAATTTTACCCACTGAATGATAGATCTGTGTGCATTAAGGATGTTGTCAGTACTCGTCGCTACCCTGAAAAAAATTCCCCACAATTTCTGTAGAGGAAATAGCTCTAATACCACTTGTAAGGTACCAAATGTATTATAATAAACATAAATAGAAATATTTCAACAAATACCAGAGGGACATCTAAATATAGAGAATAATAACATCAACAATGATACCTTTATTGATATAAATCCAAGTTCACTTGCCCCTTTGAGGGGGAAACCTCCATCAGAGTAGAGATCTATTACAATAATTCTAAAGACAATACTTTACCATGCATTCTACTCGTATTTCTACTAATTCTACCTTCTAATGAACATTATAGAGGAATATCTTTCTAGAGGCGGAAGCTTCTATTAAGTCTTCTTACATTAGACTTGTTCACATTATTATATAGGCCTTATTTAGTAATGTCAACCTTTATTACATATTAAACATATTATTCTACCTACATGAGGGGTTAGGGAGGTTAGGTCCCTAACAAACAATTTCTAGGCAAGGCCAAATGGTATTTAAGGGAGAAGGTAGAGGACGAATTTCCTCACCTCCTTTAGTAAAATATTTTTGGGGAAAAATTCCTCCCTAAATGGGGAGGTATAATCTGGAATGTATCATCATATAATTTGTCATCTATTTTTGTTCTTTCTGGTTGGAAAAAGTAGAGTTTTCAACTTGTACATACATTTTAGGGGCAAGTTCCGCTTTGGAGATTCATGGTATAAAACCTTCCAAAGCTCGTTTAATGCCTTAAACGATTGTTTTTGGGGTAAAATTTATGATCAAATCTCTCAACCTATTAACATTTTTCTACACTTTGAAAGCTTTCCAATGACATGAAAATCACTTTAATCAGAGATAATATGTGGAAATTATGCCTCACACAAGTTGATCGACCTTGTTGATTACCATGGTACCGAGTGGATGCCACGTTAGCTTACATTACGCATATATGTGGAGCAAGTCATGTGTGGAATTTCAAGAATAATCTAGAGGGTAAGAAACCCTAACATTGATTAAGGGCTGATGCATGCAAAAACCCTAACCCTAACCCTAGATGGTTATCAGACTATGTTAAATACTTGGCTGCTAGGAAAGGTAGGGGTTTCATTGTTATAGTATTGAGTATTGTTCTATATGAGAGCAAGGAATTGAGAGTGAGATATTATTGAGGGAGATCAAAGGAATAAAGATATCCTATAAACAAATTCAACACAATGTCCATGGCATCTGCATAGTGAGTGCCCCTTTCTTTGCACCCAAATTTCATAATTGAGAAGAAACGAGTAGAGCATGGGCCTCTCCTTCAAGCTGGGTTTTTCTTGTATTAGGTTTTCCTACAATACATCTTGTGTTCATTGTGTGGATGGTGTGTTATTGCTTGTCTCTTTCATTTCAATTTTCAACTTATTTCAATAATTTATGTGTTAAAGTTAGAATATTAAGTCTACAATATTTAGTAGAACACCGCATTATAAAAATGTGGAACATTATGAGATTTGTTGGAAGAACTATTGCAATGGAATATCCATGGAAATTTACAGATCATATTGGTACCATAGTAGTTTTTCTTTGGGGTTTTGTGGGAAATTGCAAGATCGAATAATTGGTGTAACACTACAAAGAGAACACCTTGTAGTGGAGGTTTTTATGGAACCTCCCTAATTTTTTTATCCTTTATCTGTTTATAGTAGAGCTTGTTAGCTTTGGTGGGTGGCTAGAGTTTTTTGTGAAATTGTTTACATCGGTGCACCTAAATCTTATAAACGCACAAATATGCTAAAAACATAACGCCCGATGTTGAACTAATAAGGTGCATCAATAATTGTTATTAATATAAAATGATAAAATATCATTTCTTATTTTTAAAAGAAAATAAAATTCATATCGCTTCTCCACGCTAAATTGAGATCACCAGTACATATGAAGGATGCACTAGATTAGGTTAGAACAACTAGTTATTCAATATAAAAATTTAATTTAAAAAAAAACCAAAAAAACGTTTTGGTGCACTGAAAAAACTTAACTTCTCTGGTGCCTATACAATAGTGGCACACTGAACAATCGTAATAGTGTGCTTAATAGTACTATAGTCTCAAGGTTTTTAACATATAACTAAAAATACAACCAATGCTTTACTCTTATTGCCATGCACCGATGCGTCTTACTGTATGGAACACCACGATAGGGTAAAATAAATAAAGTGTATCGGTGTGTTCCGATACTACATAACGCATTGGTGAATCTTATTGTTGGGTGCATCATGATAGGGTAAAATATTTTTTTTTTACCAAACTAAATTTCATTATCACATTTCCTTTTGTGATTCCAACCACTCACACAAGCACCAGTTCTCATACTCCTTCTACGATCGCCCCGTTTGTAGTGCTCTATAGTATTGCTTCCTCAGTTCAATAACTTCGCTTATAGATTCCATACATTTTTGAATTTTGGAAAAGAATGCACATTTTCATTTTTTCTCTATGGGGCAACCATGCCTCCTCAGGTGAGAAGAGACTAGGTAAATTTTTTGTTACCTCGTTATTTTCAATCTCATTGGATTAAAATTTAAAACTGGGAAAAAATTTGGCCAATTTTACATTTAATATTTTTTTCCACATGGTGCACTTCATGGGTCCGGCTCGCTCTGGACTTGACGATGCATCCCATGAATTTATAGGAAGCATCACTATTAGCGTGTCTCAAAACTACATAAGGCGCCACTCAAAACTATGCACCATGCACTAGAATGGCCGATGTGCATTTCTGGTGCCTCTCATCTTAGAAGAGGCACCATATTTGTAATAAAACCAATGGTGCGTTCTAAAGAATCAGTTGCACCGGTGCACCTCACAACATCGAAACACATAAAAAAATATAGCCTAGAGGGACACCCTGTCATCTATTCATAATATAAAAACAACACACCTCTAAACAAGACGCACATGTGATACCAATAAAATGGAGCACCAACATGTCCAATGTGCATTAACGATGTGTCTCATCTTAGAAGAGGCATCGACTTTGCAATGAATACTTATGGGCGTTATAGAGAATAAACAACACTTGTACACCTCAACACACCACACCATGCCACATATTTAAAAATTATCATAGTGATGCACCTCATGGAATGCCTCATGACTGATGCGTTATAAAACATAACACACCGCTAAAAATACACACCGATGCTCCAAGCAACATGGAGGATCGAACTTATTGATGTACATTAACAACACATATTGTTTTAGATGAGGCACAACAAACTGGTGCATTATAGAGAATAATCTTCACTGGTGAGTGCACACCACGACATGAACCACTTATTAAAAATTAGCATAACGGTGCGTCTATAGGGACACACTACTAAAAATATTGGTGTGCATTAATGGCGCGTCTCATTTTAGAAGAGGCACTGTATTTGCAATAAACACACTAGTGCATTATAGAGAACTAACTGTACTGGTGCACCACACATAAAAAAATTAGCATAGCGGTGTGTTTCATGACTAAAGTAGCATCTATTCACCAAATAAAATGGAGCACCATGACATTGTGGTGCTTGTTTTCTGATAGAGTGCACTGGTCACAATGTGTATTATCTATTAAAGGTGCACCGATTACTTTACCACATTTTTTGCAAACATAAATTAATTTCATTTTTTGATAAATACAAAATGATTATATATGTGTGTGATTTATAATTTCAATTTGTTTTTATCTATATATATGTGCCTAAAAATAATTGTATGTGAATCAAAGATAACGACGATAAGCACATTAGTAGTAGTAGGTCGACACATACAACTTTGTACGTGAGTGAGAGGCTAGAGAGAAGGAGAGGAAGAGGATCCCTCACCCTATTACACCTCAGACTCAAGCCCTTTTGAGGAATGTTGGCCTCCTCAAGTTTTATGAGGAGGATACATCCCTTAGGGGGGACTCTTCATTTTTACATTAGTTGATCCATCGTTGGGATCATGCTAGGTAGGCATTCAGGGATGTTCCCAATTTGTGGTATGATCTCATGGATGATGATATTTTTTTATCATCGGGATGTCTAGAAGGGGGGAGGTTTGACCTCAGTTCTGTAATATACCTCCCAACATTATAGGAGAGAGCCAGTTGACATATGTGTAGAGATATTCTAGTCGAGACATTATTTCAACTACATACTTCTAGGTTGCTGGTGGTCAGTTGTAGATAGATGCATTTAGTGTAAAGGAGGTTAGGTTCCTATTCCTTATTGTCATGGAACAAACACACTTTACCTATGATGGGTATCACATTAATTACTCTTTTATGTACTATGTAGATATATTAGTTTAGAGGCCTTGACTGATTAGGTGGTTGGAGATATTTTTGTGATAGTTTTTTTTTGCATTGGATTGTTGTCACTCTGTTTTTGATGGGATGTTATTCTTCTCATTTGCATAAGAGATATTTACTTTATTTTTTGAGAGGTTTCTTTTCACTTTATTGACAATAACCTGCTTCCCTCCTAGGCCTACAATTGATGTGCGTATGCATATGTGGGTGTAGTTGTTTCCCAAGAGGGGCCAATTGAAGTGGCCATGTACTCAAGTCAGTAGAGAGATTTGTGATTTCTTGGATGGAGAGGAAAATCTTGTACTAAATCTTGTATAGTACTTGTACATGGGGATGGATTGGAGAGGATGTCTGAACATCCTATTTACCCCAGATGAGCCACCATATGATAGAGTTAATATTATCGTTATGTTTTGATAAATCTAGTTGCATAATTTTTTTTGCTTATTTAATGCACATGCAATTTATTATAACATTTTGTGTCAATGAAAACTTTAAAGGCTAAATTTCATGATTTGTCTAATTTTCTATTTTTTCCTGAAAATAATTTGCTAATTTCTATTTTCGAAAAAAAACTTCACCCAAATCCTATGGGATAAAATGATTTTACTCTAAAAGTTGTCAATATTTTCTAAAAAATACATAAATAATTAAAAATTGGAATACTTTTACAAGAAAATCACCAAGCATTTTATAATTAGTATTTCAAGAATTAGTAAAATTGAAAAAGGTTTCTATACTTTTAGATAAGTATGGATCCTTAAAATTTTCCTTAACTATGACTAGGATCTAGAAAATAATCTTTTTGAATTTCCATTTCCTTCCTATATTGACACTTATTTTAAGGAGAATGTAAAAATAATGATTAA
>ML783168.1:653807-665135 GCA_009831015.1 Picea engelmannii | reverse complement strand
TCATTCTTCCCTTGTGTGCATGTGAAAAAAGGGGTTTTAGATTCGGGTAGAAGGTTAAAAGTTAAGTCTTGAGGGTCATGATCTGCGTATGAGCTTAGAGCCCTAGCTTATTAGTCCGTAGGGTAGAATACCCAACAACACATTTCTTCATCTTCATATGAATCATTGTTGAAACTACAATTTGAATTTGAATTTTTGTATTATTCTTTGTCTTCTTGGATGCTTTGAAATTTGCTTCCTTCTTGGATGGATTATCCTTCTATGTTCTCATTTCATAGGCTATAAGGATTCCATGTAACTCATCCATGCTCAACGTAACAATATCTTCTCTTTCTTTTAGGCCTGAAATGTTAGGATAAAATCTCATTGGAAAAGACCTTATTACCTTTTGAACAATTACTGGTTATTTAATTTCTTCTCCTAAACCTTTAACAACATTCACTATTTCAACAACTCACATAAAATAAGTTGTAATATCTTCATTTTTCTTCATTTTCATTAGTTCAAATTGACCTCTATAAGTTGAATCTTGGCCCCTTTGAATTTGGCATCACCTTCATAAACATTTTGAAGTTTGTCCCAAATATCCTTTGCAAATTTGCAATGCATAATCTTGACATATACTGAATCAACCAGGACATTCAAAAAAACATTTTTATCCTTTGAATTGTTTTCACTGAGTTTATTGTTAGATTTTCAATGAGCTATGGCTTATGTATCTTCTTTAAAAATTTTGTTTAACTATAACTTAAACCATAACTATTGCAGCAAACCAAGATCAGAAGAAGAATAACCATGCAGAAGAACAAAAGAAGTATCTTGGGAAACCCTTCTCAACAAGGGAAGAAAACCCAGCCAATCCTTTGCTATATTCCTCAAGAGAAAGACCTCCCACACCATCACCAAAAATAGCACACAAGAGGGTGCTGCAATTCTCATAATTTCATACCACAACTTATGAAATCATGAGATGACACAATGATAAGTGTGTTTCCTCAATGGGGATTCACTTTTATTTATATAAGACTTGTCACATCAAATGATGTGTCTTTTGGCACAATAGGGATGACCTCCATAACTAAAAATATAATTAATAATTACCATATTAATTATTATCTTTTTATATTAATTATCTTTTGCATTATTTATCTTTTCTATTAAGGTGGGGCCTACCTAGACCTTTTACATTACAATTCAGGTTACAGGAAGGTCTAACTCTTGAACAATATAGCAAGGGATATCATACACCCACTAGTTCTCAATGACTAGGGGCACATCCATAGGGATGTCCATATCTCTGGCTCACTGTATTACACAAAAGAACCACTTCTTCACTAGTGCTCCACCACTAGGATCGCGTTCACCTGTGCTCATCCATAGGCATGTCCACTCAACAAATCTTCTTTCCCATTGCATTACATGGGAGAGTCATATGGATTTTCTCATCAACTCTCTGCTCATAGGAGGCTAATACATCATCTTCATTTTTGTCTCATGACGATGCACCCAACACTTTGGGATTTCACACGTTCACCTTGTGCTCAACCACAGGCACTTCCAACTCTGCAGATCTCCTTTCTCATTGTGTTACACAGGAGAATCATTTGGATTTATTCTCAAATATCTATAAGGAGGATGCCATCTCTATGTTCCATCTATGTCTCAGATAGGAACCACACACCCATCTCAAGGGTTCTCTCTCAGTTTTGTGTCCTGGAGAATGTCTTATGCAAGTGTAATCATAAACACTCCCTCTCAGCTAGGGAGGCATTATTCATCAGGCCAAGTCTCACACGAAATTACTTCAAACTTTTTCTTGGTTGTAGTCATCAACACTCCCTCTCAACTAGGGAGGTGTCCTTCACCATTTAATCTGGTGAATATGTCTACAATATGCTCATGTGTAGGAAGGTACTGCATGTGTACTATTTTCCTTTGCATCATGTCTACGAGATAATGATATTTTATCTCAATGTGTTTCGATCTATCATGAAACATTGGGTTATCAAAGATATTTACACACAACTCTGGTTATCATCATAGGATCCATATCATGATCAAGTAAATCTATTAGAATCTTGTGAATCCATATTGCTTCGCACACTCGATGTTACAAACTATGCTTATGTGGTATTCAAGGCCACAGAATTTTGTTTCCTTATACATCAGGAAACCATGGAAAAATTCACGGTAAGACAACAACCAGATGTGCTCTTTCGGTACACTGTACTCTCTACTCAATCTGCATAGGTATATCCCTACAAACTCAAGTCTACATTGGAGACATATCACAAGCCATATCTAATTGTGCCTCGTAGATATCTCAATACATGTTTCACTATTGTTCAGTGAGTCTATCATGACTGACTCATGGAATGACTAAGTACATTCACTGCATAGCATGAATCAAGTCTGGTGTTAACCAGATACATCAGTGATCCAATCAGTTGTGGATCAATCTTGTATGAATCATCTTTATTCATTTTCTTCAAATCCATCACTATGGATTTGCATTCTTTCATACTGAACTTCTTTAATATTCCCACTGTATATTTTTTTTGCATTAGGAAAATATCATCAGTCCTCTGTCATACTTCTTGTAACAAGAAGTAGTGCATCATACTCATATCCTTCATCTCAAAATCAAAATTCAAATCTTACTTGTATCCAACAACAAGGATTTCTGAATAAGTTATCATAATCAGGCTCTTGTCACCAACACTACAATAATATAGGTTTGGATCAACAATACTCTTGTTGAAACCCAAACTCATCAAGAATCCATCTATCTGATGTAGTTTCCAACTCAGGAATGGTAGTACAAATGGAAATGTATCAGATTATTGGATCAATATGTCACATCATAGTTCACTCCCTCTGCTTGTGAGAATCCTCTGAGTACAAGTCTCATTTTATATTTCTCGATACTTCCCTCAGCTGCATGTCTTTCTGCCTCTTGTAGAGTTTTTCAAGCCCAAACAAGCCTTTTATAGCCTACTGCAAAGTCCCTGGGAATACCAATTGGAACAACTGGATCAACTGTATTAATGGATATCTCCCTTTGCACTGTTGAAGAGGAAGAAGGTATTGTCTCTCTTTCTCAATTAGTTTGACTCCTTCTAAATCAAGTGACTCCCTATGAAGTCTAAAGGATAATATTATTCCCTTGTTGTTATCAAGCCTGGAACAAGAAAACAAACAAAAGGAAACAAGACAAGAATATCTCCTAGAGGAGATCATGAGTACATATCTAGAATCAAAACATTTTAAGGATTTTTGTCACAGCTACAACACCTACTTGTAATGTAGAAACCTTAGAAATGTAGGTTATAGTCATGATAAAAGAAATCAAACCTATAGTCTTCACTTCCAGTGTGTTGTTCTTCTGAATGCACTTAGACTTCTCTGGGTCCATCATTTTCACCAAGGGTTCCTTCCTCCTGCAAATACCCTTATGAAAATGTTGCAAATAATATATATATACAAGTTCATACCTGAGAGTGTACATCAATGAAAGTTTTGCTTTCTTTTCTTGTAGCCACCTATACTCTGGTCTAGTATAAAATTTATTCTCAGGACATACCTCAAACTTGGTCCTTTTATACCTTAGAGACTCCTTCAGATTTGGTCTTAGAACTCTGCTCAACAACAATATTGTTGTAGTGCTATATGTAAAGTAACTCATACATAGCCCTTGATATTGGACAGTGCATTTTAGGGTGCAAAATTGTTGTATCCTTTTGTTACTATCAATACTACCACATATTTTCTTGACACCATACCAACAGATTCATTTCGCTATTTTATTTTCCTTGAAGGAAGAGACTCTTCATATTCTATTGATCAAATCTGTAAATGTTTAGTTTCTCCAGGATTTTTAAGTGTATATTTTATCACAGCGTCTTTGTTACCACATAAAATTGTTTCCAATAGTAAATTGAGTGGGCTAACTCTCCTAGATACTCTGTATCCAGCACCTCCATCAAGAAGAGTCTGGCCAAACTACTGAGTTCTTTTTCCAATGGAGAATACAGGGCATAGTTGAAGTTTCATCATCATGAAATTCACAACAGAATTCAGAGGTCCCTATTGGACCTTGACCAAGTTTTGGGAGTTCCTTGGTCAAGTTTGACCTATTTTGGGACTTCGATAGCCTGTCGAAGGCGGAGCGCAAGATGAAGCATATATCGCATGATATTAGACCCTTTTTGGGTCCTTTTTGGGATTTGGGATTATGTAATGGGTATGGGATGTCAGCCCATGGGTTTACCCATGTTTAAGCCTATTTTGTGAAGTATAAATAGATGTCTAGGCAATGTAAGGAGTGACATCTATGTGATGTGAATATTTGTGTGATATTGGGCTAAGTGCTAAGTACGGATTGTATATGCTTTGCACATACTGTGTGAGACTTGTAGAGATGAGTGTAAGTGACTGTAAAAGGCTTAGTGTTGCATCCTAGCTCAAGGAAGGAGGATCTAGCGAGGTGCACCCAGATCTCCTATCCTATGCGGAGTAGGATTTTGATGATATGTGCTTCTAAGAAGCTTGACTGAAGATAATAAAGAAGAAGAGTTGGTGGGCGTAGCCCTAGGGTGGGGGTGAACCACGTATATATTGTGTTTCTCTGCTCTGTGCAATGTGTTGATGTGTTTATTTCTTTACTTGTTAAGTGATTTGATATAGATAGATAGCTCTATTTATGCTTTGTGCTAACGATGTATATAGATGTTAGATCTGACTTATATGAATGTGATTAGTGCTTGAATCTACTAGATCTAATCTGTTCCATCGTGCTAAGTGTTGTTATATCCCAGATGATTCAAGAGCATCATAAGCAGCCAAGCGAGCAAAGAGATGGAAGACAGCTAGGACAAGCACCAGCGTATTTTTTCATATGTTCAAATACTTTTGAAAGTTTAAACACACAGATATTAAATGTAATAGTTAAGAGGAAGCGCACTTGCATATTGTAAACAGATCATGAGCAATTTTCTCTCATCTATTGATGTAAAAGGCATTTATGCCCAGTTAATGAAAGTAGGTAGATTTAAATTCTAGATTAGACAGTTTAGGAGCGTAGGAGGGAAAACCGACTATAGACACCCTCACCTTTGTATCATTGTAACATTAGAGAGAGAGCATTGTATCATTGAGCATAAAGAAGAAAGATAAGAGAGTTGTAGCAGAAAGTTGTAGAGAAGAACCCATGTATAGAAGTTTGAATTAATGAAGGAGCTCTGATTTAAATTCATGGTGTTATGATGCTTTATGTGTATACATGTTGAATGGTATGCTTATGGTTGTTTATTCTCTTTGTTATGCATTTGCTTTAATATTGTGTGAATGTATGATTTCATGTTGAATGTTTGAAGTCTGAGAGAGAGAGAATGAGTTTCAATTGTTTCTCTTCCTGAGTGAGAAGTTCCTGCAAGGAGTGCAGTGAAATCATCCACAAGGAGTGCATTGACGAAGGTCTAGAGTTTATCTCTGAAATCTCAGGAGAGATATCGTTGTTCTCATTCCCACAAAAGTGCAGGGGAGGCATAGAAGTCGTGCAAGGTGTGCACAGGCTAGTTGAAAGTTTAGTATTTATCAACCAAGGGAAGAATTGAAGGACTACTGTTGCATGGAGTGCACAGAGTCGAAGAGATCAAATACTTGAAAGTATTTGAGGGATTTCCGCAAGGAGTGTGTGCAGGAGTCTTTTTCGAAGACTCAAAATTGTGAAGAAAGCTCAAAAGGGCTAGCGCGTTGAAGTGTTCAAAGGAGAACAAGGTCGAACTACTTTGAAGGGAGACAAGGGTCGAAGTCACTTGCAGAAGTTAAGTTCCAGTGGAAGAACTTTGGTTATTTTCGTAGGAGTTATCAAGGACCAAAGAGTGGTAGAAATTCTCTGTGGAGAATTCCCGAAATCATGAGGACCGTAGGATCCAAGGAAGTTGTGGGGTGGTTAGAGGCAGGCGAGCTTACCACTCTAGGATCCATAATAAACAAGGACCATTGATCATGCTTTGCACAAGCCGTCGGATCATTTCGGCATTTCGGGGATCCAGACGACAAGGAATTGAGCACAGTGAAACGAAAGTCCCGAAGTCACGAGTTGCGACAGGAATTGGGTTAGAGTTTTGGGATTTCGGCACTTCGGGTGTCGGGAAACAAAGGAGATGGTGCTTTGGGAAAGAGAGTCCTGAAAACCCGAAAGAGTGACAGGTGGCAAGAGTCTACGTCAAAGGTAGAAAACCATAAGGACGACAGGTGGCATGTCTTCATCAATCGCTGGAGTCAAACCTTGTGGACCGTTTTAGGGTTCGAAGGTCGAAGGATAGAGAGCCTTTCATTTGGATTCGTGAAATCATGAAGTTCGAAATCCCGATGAAGTGAGAAGCCCGTTGAAAAGTCAACCTTTTCTAAGTGCATTGGAGTTCGGCAATTCAAGTTTTGGAAGTTATAGAGATAAGAACCCTCGATAATAGGAATCGCAAAATCGTGAAACCCAAAGTCTCAAACTTGCAAAGGGCGCGATCCTATTTCGGGTCAGGGGATTTGGGTTGATGCTTCATGTTTGATCATGCAGGCACACCCATAAGGACCTATGGATACACTATTGTGTGTGAAGGGTATTTCCCGAGGGGAAACCAAAGATTCAATTAGACTCAAAGGGAAGATTAGAATGATCATGTGCGGACCTTGGACCTGAGGGTTTGGGGGTCTACGTCACCAGATCAAGTTGACCACTGTGTTTTACTATGATTAGGGTTTAACTGTGTTGTAACTAAGAACTAAATATTGATAAATATAGCTACTAAGTGCTATGTTAAGTGTTAGAATCCCATATCTGTGTCCCAGTTAAGGTTGCAGACATCTGAGTCCTGCAACCACCCCTTCCTCTACCTCGTGTGAGACTTCATATTCTTCACAGGTGTTGCCGAAAGGGTCAGTAGTTAGGTTTTTGTTGGTGCACTGTTGTAGCATTGAACCCTGGGTTTTCCCTTGTGCCAACAAATGGTTCCATTGCCAGGAATGAAACCATGATTGTTGGGAACTAAGGAAGAAGAAGCTTCGTGCAAAGATCCGAACTGAAACTGTGATTACTGGGAAGTGAGGAAGAAGAATCTTTGTGAAAATATCCGACATGAAACTGTGATTGCTGGGAACTAAGGAAGAAGAATATTTGTGCAAAGATCCGACCTGAAATTGTGAAAGCTTTGTGCTCTGATAAAGGTAAGAATAGTGAAAAGTTCTAGATCTGAAAGCTTTGTGCTATGTAGAAGTAATATAAGTGGAATTTTTTGTTTCTAAAGTATGGATCTAGGTATGTTTGATAGATTATGTCCTAGATTGAAAACTAGGGAACTAACAAATGAAAGAAGGTTTGATATATGTAGATCTAATAAGAATAGTGAAAGATATGTTATACCTATGCACAGAAATAATGTTTGGGCTAACAAGTGGATGTAGGATCCTAGAAAGAAATGTTTGCAAGTTAGCTACTATGAACCTAGTGTGCAGTACAGAAAGAGATGGGAATCATTTAAAAGAAAGAGAGGATTAACCCTCTGTTACAGTTGCAGAAGACTGGGACATATTGCTAAGGAATTCCCTGGAAGAAGACCTAGTTTCCTTTGTTGCAAAGCTATGGACCATGAAGTATTAGATTGCCCTAGAATGATTTCTAAGCTTGAAGAATTGAACACGAAACAAGAAAACCCTAAGGTAGATCCAGAAATGGAAGAACCCCAGAAAGACTCAGAGAAATTATTGCTACAAATGAAAGAATCCCTTAATGACCACCGACATGTCAGCGTATCAGAGATCTTCAAAGAAAAAGAATGCCTTGAAGCAAGAATAGGAGACTTCGACATTGACTGTGTTCTATATGAGGAAACACAAGTAAATATCATGACAGAAAGAACTTGGGAAGCTATAGGAAGGCTGACTATGATTCCTTCATTAGGAGGAATAGGTCTACTTAGAGGAAAGTTGATAAACTATATGGAAAGCTCACCCGGATTTCTATGAATTCCAATGGAACTTCGACAAAAGAATATTTTGATATTGTTAAATTTATTGAGAACAACGCCCCAGTTACCATGTTACTAGGAAAACCTTGGATTGAAAGAAATCAGGCCAGAAGGAAAGAAGAAGAAGAAGTTTTAGCACAGAAGAAGAAAGAGTTAAAAGATTTCATGACTAGAAGGATCACACACTTGATCGAAGAATAGGAGAAAAGATCGAAGCTATATAACACTAGAGACTTGGATGTCGAAGTTGCAAGAACACTAGATGACCCATAGAATATTGAAGTACCTATTCTAGATAAAGAAAAAGTATCACCCTCGACTCTTAGGAAAGAATCTCAACAACACGAAGTAACTATGCCAAAAGAAGATAAGAATCAGAATGGAAAAAGGAATACCGAGACGAAGCTCACTGGAAAGAAAGCTAGAAATCTAAGTAAGAAGAGAGCTAAGATCGATAAGTTACAGAAGGTTCCAGAAGGAACTTTGCAGAAGGAAAATTTGCAAAATTGGAGCTTCGTCGGGATAACAGAGAAACGTCACATGGAACTTCGCCATGGAAAAGAAATATATCGATTGGGACCAATATAACCTTTCGGCCGACCCCCCGAATGGGTAGAAAGAAATTTATGGTTCGCCACCAGACCGTTGGACCATGCCATAACGGACAGAACAGAGTTAATGAAGGCTTCTCTACCATTGCAAGAAATTCGTTAACAAGTTATCTATTTATCCCATTGCGCCATGCACCAAGAACACTTTTGATAATCATGAATATGAGCCCGCAGACTCATTGATTGTACACAGTGATCATTGTGCTATTATCTTCTATCTTATTGCAGTGTCTAAGTTATTATTCAAAACCAAATATTTCCAACCCCAAGCGTGTATGTTGGATGAGTTCAGCGCTGCAGAGAAAGTTTTCGAAGAAGTTCGAATCGATATCATGACTTAAAGAGTCATGTTGATGTCTACAGGCATACAAGCATCATCGATGAGAGGACTGCAAGCCTCTCCATTGACTGCTCGCAAATCGAGGCCATCCCGACCATCAGTAGAGAAGAGAACCAAGAATAAAGACGACCTAGGAAATGCGAAGTTGATTCCATCCATATTTTCTGATTAAATCCCACCTCTGGCTGGTGCGGTGAATCGTGATAGTGTGCCAAGAGACTTCGAGTACACTATGGTCACTGCATACCTCCGGAAAGGGATACACATAGTTCAAGCAGAGCAATATAAGATCACAGTGTTGAAGTTCAGCGACTTCAACCTCGGAGATCGCAAGATATATGGCATGCTCACCCCATACAAGTGCCTAACCAGAACTAAAGGGAAGAAATTGAAGACCATCCCCTAGTCATGGACAATGAACCTTGCGCAGTCCACCCTGTTGAATGTCATGAAGATCCCACACTTCATACGACACCAGGAAGTCAATGCATGTATCAAGTTGCTACTTTCATGTTACCATGGCAGATACTTATGGCTAGACCACCACAATACAATTGACCCAATGTTGATCCATAGGATCATAGGACTTAGTATGCAAGGACCCAACCCACATGACTTTTATCCAGGAAAAGCTGCAGATCACGCACCAGCACATAAAATTAAGGATACATATGGTGACATTGAGAAGGGAACAAGAGGCTATAAGGTAGCTTCCATCTAGAGTAGCACAGTGAGCCTAGAATTTCAACTGATAGCTGGAAATTTAGTAAGGAAAAACCGACCTATGCAGGTCATCGACTTTATCGTTGACCTCGCAGGGAAGTGCACAAAAGGCCTATAGATGAACTGGGTGAAGTACCTAGTTACCCAGTTGGCACTAGATTGTCGAGAAGCATAGGATAAGGGTTATGAATTTCATTTCAGCTGGATCCTGGTCCTCACTGCATTTGTTTCCTAGGAGATGTTGGAAGGAGCGACCTTCCCCAACATAGAGTCGTTCGAACCACTTTCCGTGAAGTTCACTACCCTATTGTATTCAACTAATATGAACAAACAGTGGAGGTCAAACATTGTGTTTCATACATACTACCTCCAGCTTAAGTGAGCCATCGAATTCGAGCCTTGCATGACTCTGAACACCCTACAGAGGTTTCGACCACTAATGAAGTTCAGCGTAGATTGACACTTTATCTACATTACAGCGAGAGAAGATGAACATAAATAGCAGCTCCAGTCATATTATAAACTCACAGAAGAAGACCTTTAGGAGATCACCAAGGAATGTTCTATTGACCTCCTTATCCCCGCCAACCTCACAAATATATATGATATTGATATCCCAGAGGACACTCATAAAGAACAGAATACACCTAGAGCCAGCAGATAGAAGAATATTGAGGAGGTCCAAAACTTAAGCAACACCTTAGGGAAGACTGCTTCCACGTCACCTGACTGAGGGGGTGGTGACGAAGTAGAAGCTGAACAGAGACCAGGTGAAGTAACATCACCCAGATACAAGGTTGACCCCTTGAAGAAGAGGAAGGTTTCTCCCCTGAAACCTTCTTCTCGAAAGAAATCGAAAGCCACCATGACCAAGATGTAGACTATCCTCACCTCCGATGATTTTGATTTCATTATAGCAACCCTGAACGATGCTTCACTGGAAATAGTAGAGAAACAAGGAGCGAAGCAGGAAGCAATTTATGATAGGATTGAATTCGAACTCTGAGGAGTATAGCAAGATATTTAGTCCATTCGTGTAGTATCCACTACGCCTCTACCATCGGGAGAACTAGAGTTGGGGGATGAGCCATCCCAACTCCATCGGCTAGTTGATACAGTTGAAGCTCGCCTTCGACGAGCATAAGAGGAAACAGAACAAGCCACCTAGGCTTTGATGCAAGTAAAAGGAGTACTTGTAGAACAACATCGTGCTGCAGAATAGGAAAATATTTCTCTCCAAGAAAATTTTGATGAAGAAAAATTACAGCTACAACAAGGAAAAGAACATTTTCTCATTGTTATCACTGAAATTTCGTCTGCACATGGCGACAAGAACTCCACATCATTTGCACACAGCGACAATAACTCTACATCATCAAAACAACAATGAAGTCATTCATGGCACTGTTCACAACATTCCAGAAGGGTCAGAAACTCTACAAAAATTGAAAGACACTTCACATCAGTAAGGTGCGCGTGTATGCGCAGGATAAGAACGTGTTGTGCGCGCTTAAGCGCCCGATGCGCGACTGTCCACATAAAAATCCGCGCATCTGCTAATACGGCACATTAAATGCTTAATTCGGCCTCCCGACCGCCAATAGACCTTCGCCCGAGATGATTTGACATC
>ML783168.1:624942-653707 GCA_009831015.1 Picea engelmannii | reverse complement strand
TTTGTTTATGGTTGTAATGTTATTTTCTTTTCAGTTCTTAGGTAGATTTTATTTCGTTTGGTTTTCTATTCTCTGTTAACCCATTTTGATCCACAGCAAACCTGTTCTGCCCTGTTGAGCCCAACAGGGCATGCTAGTGCTCCTATCCTTGCTCACCCGGCGACGATTCGAGCACGAACACTCATAGAGAAACTCAAAGTGAAAGAAGCATTTAGAAGAGCACCTCATTCTATGACAGTCGTAGAAATAAAGGCAGAGGATCAAGTCATGAAACAAGTAGAGCAGATCACAGAATTTATCCAGCAGCTACAACAACGCATCGCAAACTTAGAGCTCCGCATAGTGCCTGAGACCCCGCGGGATGTAAGGGATCAAAGAGAAGCAACTACTCGAAGTGCAATTGAGAGAATAAAATACCTTGCTATGGAATGTAAGCAACTTATTGATCGCAGTTCCCAGGCCTACAAGCAACTCACTGAGAATCCATAACTGAAGGAACTGGAGTCATAGCTCCAAGAGGTGAAGTATCAAGCCGAAACGATACAAGCATAGTTGAAGCCCCTCTAAGTTGTGTAAAGAATGAAGTGATCCCGGGAGCGATGCACTACCCAGCAGAAGATCCACACTATCCAGAGAAGAGTTATGGAAGTAACTCAGAGGCTCCAACCTGTACAAGATAAGGCTTACCAATTATTTACAGAGGTCGAAGGCCGAGGAGCATTACCGGAGTAGGTTGTCACTGTAGCCGAATAGCGCCTGGAGGGACCTGTCAACGACGTAGTCATCCAAACGTTTGTTGAACAAGAGGCCAAGGCATAAAAACAAGTCAAAGAATATCGAGCTACACTCGAGGCTTTCAAAGCAGAACTACCCATATCAGAGTGACTTGGGACAAGTCACAGGTGAGTGTTGGAGGTCGTTGGCCCTTGACCAAGTTTTGGGAGATCCTTGGTCAAATTTGACCTATTTTGGGACTTCGACAGCCTGTCGAAGGCCGAGCACAAGAATAAGTAGAGATCGCAGGATCTCGGCCCCTTGTTGGGTCCTTTTTGGGATTTGGGATTATGTAACGGGTATGGGATGTCATCCCATGGGTTTACCCATGTTTAGGCCTATTTTGTGAAGTATCAATAGATGTATAGGCAATGTAAGGAGAAACATCTATGTGATGTGAATATCTGTGTGATATTGGGCTAAGTGCTAAGTACAGATTGTAGATGCTTTGTGCATACTGTGTGAGACTTACAGAGCTGAGTGCAAGTGACTGTAAAAGGCTTAGTGTTTCATCCTAGCTTGGGGAAGGAGGATCTGGTAAGGTGCGCGCAGATCTCCTGTCCTATGCGGAATAGGATTTTGATGTTATGTGCTTGTAAGAAGCTTGAATGAAGATAATAAAGAAGAAGAGTTGGTGGGCGTAGCCCCACGGTGGGGGTGAACCACGTATATACTATGTTTCTATGCTCTGTGCAATCTGTTGATGTGTTTATGTCTTTACTTGCTAAGTGATTTGATATAGATAGATATATATGTTATTCTTTGTGCTAACGATGTATATGGATGTTAGATATGACTTATATGAATGTTCTTAGAGCTTGAATCTGCTAGATCTAATCTGTTCCATCGTGCTAAGTGTTGCTAGATGCCAGATCTGGTTGACCACTGTGTTGTACTGTGATTAGGGTTTAACTGCGTTTTAACTAAGAACTGAATATTGATAAATATAACTGCTAAGTTCTCTGTTAAGTGTTATAATCACAGATCCATGTCCCATATAAGGTTGCAGACATCTGAGTCCTGCAACCACCCCTTCCTCTACCTCGGATGAGACTTCATCTACTTCGCAGGTGTTGTCGAAAGGGTCGGTAGTTAGGGCTTTGTCGGTGCATTGTTGTAGCGTTGAACCCTGGGTCTGCCCCTGTCCCAACAGTCCCTAATGAAAACTTTGATTGATGAGCAAGATTGAATATCAAATTGTAATCATTTCTGTATTTCTTGGGCATGTCCATGATCTTCTCAACAGAGAAGAGATAGGAAGTATTACAACATTTTTTGGGAAGCAAGAGCTTCTAAAAGTAATTGACATGAGATTACAATAATTTTCAAAATTGTTTGAAATGGATTTTAGCATTTCAACTTCAACTCTAAGGAGTGAACAAAAATCCATAATTCATGTCATTTTGTATAGCCCTAAAATCAGACCTTGCTAAAGACTGTATATCAGACTATACCATGTTATGAAGGAGGGATTCTACTAGATTGCATTAACCCTCTCTCTCATATTTAAACTGACTCGAAGAGAACGCTCTTTTCTATAGTTGGTTTTCTGACATTATACATTAACAAGGAAACCTGTCAATGCAAACAAGTACCCACTATGATTGAATCCAACACAAAATGTTTACAGATCTTGCAGCTCCAAACATCTCAGCAGAAAATTTGTTTGTTGGATGTCTCATCAATGAGGTTGCAGTTGCTCTCTCTTTTTCTAGCAGGATGAGCCACCAAGAACCAAGTGTTTTCCCTCACACAGAGCTCGGTCAGTTCTTATTTTATCAAAGAAATTTTGACTCTTTCTTTTCCCACATATTTCTCGGCTATGTTGTTAAGATTTCACCTTTTACAAGGGGTTCGGCCCTCTATTAAGAGTTTGTTGTAGGGTCTTCTGTAGAATATTTTAGAGGGGCATTTATCTTGTTGTAGTCTCCTCTTAGGGTCTTCAACAGGGTTGTTGTCTCCTCTTAGGGTCTCCTCTTAGGATATAATCTTAGGGTCTCTTCTTTAGGGTCTTCTCTTAGGGTCTCCTCTTAGGTCCGCCATCAACATTTACCATAGAGTTTTAAGGAGAGGTCTAGCCCTCTTCTCCTTACACCTATAGTATATATTTACAGCCTCCCTTAAATCTTGTGCAATTATTTTCTTCAAGAATGCTCTGATACCATGTTAGATTTTCAGTGAGCTATGGCTTATGTATCTTCTTTAAATTTTTTCGTTTAACTATAACTTGAACCATAACTACTATAGAAAACTGAGATCACAAGAAGAATGACCATGCACAAGAACACAAGAAGTATCATGGGAAACCCTTCTCAAGAAGGGAAGAAAACCCAGTCAATCCTTTGCTATATTCCTCAAGAGAAAGACCTCCCACACCATCACCAAACCTAACACACAAGAGAGTGTTGCAATTCTCATAATTTCAGACCAGAACTTATGAAATCATGAGATGACACAATGATAAGTGTGTTTCCTCAATGGGGATTCACTTTTGTTTATATAAGACTTGTCACATCAAATGATGTGTCTTTGGAAAAATAGAGCTGACCTCAATAGCTCAAAATATAATTAATAATTACCATATTAATTATTATCTTTTTATATTAATTAATTTTTACATTATGTATCTTTTATATTAAGGTGAGGCCGACCTGTACCATTTACTTTACAATTAGGGTTACATGTAGGTCTGACTCTTGAGCAATATAGCAAGGGATCTCATACCCCCACTAGTGCTCATCCACTAGGGGCACATCCATAGGGATATCCATATCTATGGTTCACTGCATTACACAGAAGAACCACTTCACTAGTGCTCAACCACTAGGATCAAGTTCAACTGTGCTCATCCACAGGCATGCCCACTCAACAGATCTTCTTTCCCACTGCATTACACATGAGATTTATCTATATTTTCTCATCAACTCTCTGCTCAGAGGAGGCTAATACATCATCTTCATTTTTCTCTCATGAGGATGCACCCAACAGTTTTGGATTTCACACGTTCACCTTGCACTCGGCCACATGAACGTCCAACTCTGCAGATCTCCTTTCTCACTGCATTACACAAGAGAATCATATAGATTTCTTATCAAATCTCTGTAAGGAGGAGGCCATCTCTACGTTCTAGCTCTGTTGGCACCAAGTCAAAGAGGAAAGAAGAACGATCGAGGGAAATAAAGTATGAAAAACATTGAAGTAACAACTGGCAGAAGAACAACACTCGCGCATGCAAGAAAGTGTGCACAAAGGAAAGCAATATTTGGAGGAGGAATAGCACGCGTATGGGAGAAAGACCTAACGTAAGAAGGTTTAGGGTTTTGGTAATATTCTGAAGAAGGATGAAGAGCCCGAAATGTATAAAAATAGATACGAAAGTATGATATAGAGTTGTTCGTTAGTAGTTGTTAGTGATTCTCTTTAATGTTTTGAGCAGTATGAAACGATTTTGTAAGTTGTTGAGCAAAGGAGATACGAGGAAAGCTATATCTAAGGATTAGACCATAGTTCGTGGAGCCTGGTGTGATCTAGTTCAGCTCACATAGATCTTACCCATTTTTGTGGAGAATCATAAGTGCAAGGCATTGGAAATGCAGAACTATCATAATACAAGAGCCAAGAGACAAATCTTTGTGGACATAGCCCAGGAGGGGGTGAACCACGGTAATCCTCATGTAAGTTTTTAAATGTATGCATGCTTCTTCTTTCTTTCATCAATTGATGGTTAAGCTTAATGAATGATTTAATACATTGTTATGAATCTGTTTATACTTTGCTTAAATTAGACTGTGGGATATTCATATGTGAATCCAAGGAATAAGTAGTTTTCCTTACAACTCATGGTATCTAACCTTAATCAAGATACCCCTATCCCATACTCTATCCTAGGTTGTAAACACCTGAGTCTTAAAACCACCCATTTAAAGTTACCTCGAGTGAGACTGTGGAGTGCTTTCTGGGCGCTGTGTTTCCTTCTGGTTTACCAGGAGGGTCGATAGTTTTAGAGGCTTTGTTGGAACCCCAAATGACATGAACCCTGGGTCAATAATTCAGATAACCCAAGAAGGGAATTGATAACCAACAAATGGTTTCATTGTCGTGTTAAGAGGAACAAGAAAGGATTGAGTAGATGAGATGGAATAAGAATCGAAGGAGAGGAACACAAGAGAAATGATCCATTAGAAGGGGATGTTGAGACCTTGGAACCCCACGAGAGAAGAAATCGAGGGATGGTTGAGAAATAAAGAGCTAGATTTTTCACAGAAAGACAATAGAAAGCCCACGATCACACCGCATAAATACCTGGATAAATATGTATTTACGGACTTACATGAAGTTTTTTTCTGTGATTTTCCGCATCTACTACAGGAGTGGATCTTAAGGTTAAAGGATAACCATGCAATGAACCAGATTTGACAACTAGATTGGAATCCAGTACAGATCTAGCAGCTGCAGTAGGTGAACAATAAATTCACCCGCGCAGTCGACTTTTGGCTTGACAGTATTGTGGCAGGCTTTATCACAAAATTTGCGGTAGACACAGCAAAGTCATATAGCGCATCCAAGAAAGAGTTTCTACAAGGACCCAGAGCAAGGTACATCCGATCACCATATACTTCTATCAAGATACTTCTATATAAAAAAGGTGTAATGACAATGGAATCAGATAGCTAGACTTCCCTGTGCGCATGGGGGAAGGGGGGAAGCACTGACAAAGAGAGGAGGAATGGAAGGAGGGCATGATACAAAGAAGAAGGAGGAGGAACCATTGGACCCGATCTTGATGGATGACGACCAACTCAAGTGGATCTTTGCGCCATCAGGAATGACATGTAGTGGAGCACCCTACCAATATAAGATGAATACCAAGAAGAGAGTTGTAGCTGAGAGGGAGGGATTGGCTAGTGATGAGGAAGAGGTAGAGGATCTTTGGGATGTGGAGTAGATTGAGGAAATCCTGCACACTGTGTACGATAGGAAAACAAGAGGCCCAAAAACAAGAGGCAAAGGTATCCATAAACCCATGTGCAACCAATACACCAAAGAGAACACCACCATTTAGACAACCAAAGTTCGGAGGAATCCCGACAGCAGGAAGTACATCTACATAAGGAGCAACAATTGGAGGAGCCAGTTCAGGCAACCTTAGTCAAGTATCTATACTGCGCAAAGGAGGGAGTAGCTCAGTATTTGGAATTGTAGCATATGATCCTACTATCATATTACCAGAGTTTCAAGGAGAAGCAGCAGAACATCCTGAGAAGCATCTATTCATTTGCACAAATATCTGGGAAGCAAAGTAGATCATTGATGAAGACACCAAACTCACACAGCTAGTGATCATGCTAAGGGACCACGCACTAGACTGGTACATGAGTCTAGACATGAACAGTGTTCCCATAATGACAAGGACACTAGACAACATTAAGAAAATATTGATCAATGAGTTCCAAAAGCTAAGATCAGAGGATCAATACATGAATGAGATGATTGAAATAAGATAGAAACCAAGAGAATCAGTATGGGAGATTGATCAAAGATTCAAACGATTAAAAGGAAAGTTAAAATACCTTATGACCGATATGCAACACCGGCACTTGTTTGTCAACTCACTACTCCCACACTTAAAATATCCATTACGACAACAGAAGTTTCAGATGTGGGAAGAGGCTCTGTAGGCAGCCTTGCAATTGGAAGAGAATCAGTACCAACAAAAGGACCTGGCTATCGAAGAACTGAAGGAGGATCTAAAGAACTTAACATTTTAGTTGAACTAGAATAAGAACAAGAACAAACGAGAAGCAGTTTGGTGCACTGCCTGTAGGATGGAAGGACATCATAAGAATGAATGCCCAACATTCACACAGTATATGGTGACAGGGATAACAAACCCACTACCACAAGGAGGATTATGGTGCATAATATGCAAGAAACCGGGTCACGACCCTTACCACTGCATGGTGATGCAAAAATACCAAATAGTCCCAAAGAACTCATATTGCACCTTTTGCAAGTTAGTCAGCCATGACGACAAAGATTGCAAAACTATGGATCTGATGCAAGAAAGAACATCATACGCATATAGGGTACAGGCAGAAATGATGACTGGGCAGGCAGCACCACAGTTCTATCAAGCCCCAACACCATACAACATTGTGCAGCAATAGTATAATACTTCACCGCAACCTTACAATAACACGTAGATCCAGTACAACCCAGCACAACCCTAGTACAATACCGTGTAGTATAATCAGGGACCACAGTACAACCCACCACGTAGCTTATAGAGGATCAGGATGAGCCAAAGTAGGCTTCGAACGCGACAGAGGACTTGGCACATGTCACAATTTCCAGCAACCAGGACATTATGCATGGGAGTGTCCACTGCCACTAGTGACTTGTATGTATTTTCACACATCGGACCACGATACGGAGGACTGTCTGACATTACTTGGAAATATCAAGGAAAAAAGGAATCAAAATAACCAGAATGTTCAGTGGATTTTAGCCGAAGCAAGGGATAATGGTCAGAACATCAATATAGTCACTCGAGGAGGAACGAAAATAGGAAATGACGCAGTTCGACAGGAACCATCGCAAAACCAATGGGAAAACAGAACACCGACCCCAAGAAGTAGTTCGACGCGCATAAGGAGAAGGATATTTTTACATAAGCCTGACAAGAATTCCAAAAGGAGAACATTGTGCCAACTGCATAGCAGAGCAAGGAAGCTCTGGAATATGAAATTCTGCCATCCCTGGACCATACCAACATAATACAACCCGAGGAACAAGTAAGTACGATCAAAGAATTTTTTCAATCATGCATCAAAATGTTAAGTGATCCTTCATCTGTCAAAATATTGCAAAACATCCTAGAAAAATGTAGCAGTGAGATGAAACAGAAGCCAAAATTGAAAATTGTCAACCACCTACACACAAGAAGAAGAAGAAGTAGGGAATTTAGATTAAATTCTAACATTGGGGATTTCAATATGGGAGATATTACACTAGATCTAGGATCCGAAGTGAATGCACTACCAAAATCTACATGGCAATGCATGGGAGAACCTACATTGGGATACTCAATGGTTCAATTAAAACTAGAAAATCAACATAGAGTCCTACCAATAGGTAGCTTAAAATGAGTGGTGGTAGATCTGGATGGTGTGCACACTAAGGTAGACTTTGAAGTCATCGAAATAGTAGATGACACAACACCTTACCCAATGCTACTTGGTATGGATTGGGCATTCGAAAACCAGGCCATAATTAACTTAAAAACCATAAAAATGACATCTGAGTCGGGGGAATACAGGGTCATAGCCCCACTCAACCCATCAAAAGGTGAGAGGTTTGTAGAACCCACTTTCCTGGATTTAGAAGAGATCGGCTAGTTGTACAGAACAACTATGCATGATGAGGATTATATAAACCCAACTGCAGATGGGGTACTCAGTTGGCAGAGCATTACTTCATGCACAACAAACTCAGACACCGGTTTAGAAAACTGGCAGCAAACACTACACGAAGTATCCATGAGAATGTGTGCTAGGATAGACCACGTAGTAAGGTGGATTGGCACGGAAATCAGAGAACCATCCAGTTTTCATGGGCTAAATGATTTGGAAACTTTCTTGACACAATATGAAGACGAAGTATTAGAAAACCAAATATTGCTGGCATTGGATTTAGCATTAAAGGCTACACCCGCAAGATGGTGGGGTGCACACAAAGAAACTATCATAGATTGGTACCAATGTAAGCGATTACTGTTCATAAGGTTCGACGTAGAACATACAGGTAACCAACAACAGAAATATGACGGACTAGGCACACCAGTAGAACACTTAGAGGCATGTAAAATGTTTTGGAAAATGACACCACCGGAGGAATGGTCTCACCACTTTATTCATACTTTAGAGGGCATACTAGAGAATTGGTATATGGACCAGGAAATGCGTAAAGGAACCAAGACATGGGAAACACTCCAACAGAACTTTACAGTCACTTTCTCATTCGAGCATGAGAACCCCAACATGCACACGGCCCTGAAATGGATCAGAAATGTCATATTCATTGAAGAACTGGAAGTAAAAACTATCATAGAGGTACAACAGTGAAATAAGCAGACAGTCAAGGATATACTATCATTCTACCATGTACATGAGGAAGCACCGGATGAAGATGATCCGTGCGATATTCAGATCGAAGAAGTCGAAGGCGAGAGAGATGTGGAAGGACCACCCTTAGATTTAGAGGTCATCTCTGTGCCAATAAAAATAAATAAGGTTAACATAGGGACCGTCGAGCAGCCCAAAATGGTCATCATTGGAGATTACTGGGATGAACAAACACTATAAAGTATCATAGAATTGTTGTGTGAATACAACGACCTTTTTCCCACAACGTTTACAGAGATGAAAGGCATAGTTGGAGAATTAGGAGAAATGAAGATACCACTCAGACCTGATGCGAGACTCATTAAACAATGACCATATAGATTGAATCCCATATATAAACAGAAAGTTAAAGACGAGATCGACAGGATGCTCAAGGCCGGCATCATCGAACCAGTCAAAGAATCAGAATGGATAAGTCCGATGGTAGTACAGGACAAGAAACAGGGAAGAGGGATCAAGATATGCATCAACTTGAGGAAGTTGAACGATGCATGCCTACATAACCCATTCCCCACATTGTTCTTGGATGAAGTACTCGAGAACATAGGAGGCCACGAAGCCTACTCATTCATCGATGGATTCTCAGGATATCATCAGATTAAGATAGCACAGGAGGATAGACACAAGACCACGTCACAACAAAATGGGGATCTTATCAGTATATAGTCACACCGTTCAGACTGAAGAATGCACTCGCAATATTTTCTAGAGTGGTCATCACAACATTTAAGGAATTCATCCATCAATTCCTCGAAGTATACCTAGATGATTGGACAGTGTATAGCTTACTAAAATACCATGTGGAATTTTTACGGTTGATGTTAGAATGATGCAAACAATGCTAGATATCACTGAATATCAACAAATGCATATTTGGAACACCATTTGGGATACTATTGGGACACATAGTATGAAAACGGGGCTTGCTAGTGGACCCAGCCAAAATCGCAGTCATTGTTAATAGACCAGCACCAAAAATAGTCCGCCAACTAAGAGCAATGCTAGGACATATGGGATATTACAGGAAATTCATCAAAGGCTACGCATAGATTACAACACCAATGGAAAAACTGTTAAGGAAAGATACAAAGTATCAATGGAACGATGAGTGCCAACATAGTCTGGATACCCTGAACGAAAAGATGGTCACCGCACCAATATTGGTCTTTCTAGATTGGGAGAAGACATTCCATGTACATGTAGATGCATCAGTGATAGCACTTGGAGCCATCTTGGCACAACCAGGAGAAGGAGACTTGGATCACCCGATAGCGTTCACAAGTAGAAATTTATCATATTCAGAACAAAATTATAACACGACAGAGAGAGAAGGTCTAGCTATAGTTTATGCACTACGGAAGTACAAACATTACCTATTGGGAAAACACTTTAAGATGTTTACAGATCACTCAACCCTAAAATACCTAGTCAACAAGCCAGTGTTGGGGGGGAGAATCTGTCGATGGTTATTTCTATTTCAAGAATTTGACTTTGAGGTAATATTTAAACCAAGAAAACTGAATGCAGGACTTGACCACCTATCAAGGGTCACAAATGGAGAGGAACCAACAAATTTAGAAGACAACTTTTCAGATGCACAACTATTCTCAATATAGATTGATGACAATTACTTTGCAGAGATCATCCAGTACTTAAACATGGGCACTGCGTCACAAGAATATACCACTGCGCAGAAGAAGAACCTAGTAGTCCATGTATATTACTATCAATTGATCACAGGACATCTATACAAGATGGGTGCAGATAGCATCTTACGAAGATACGTACTAGACCACGAACGACCAAGAATTTTAGCAGAAGCCTGCGAGGGAATAGAAGGAGGGCATTATGTAGGAAAAGATACCGTGCAGAAGGTACTACGTGTAAGATTATGGTGGCCAACAATCCACAGAGACTCGAAAGAATATTTTCAGCAATGTGATGTCTGTCAAAGGGTAGGCAAAACCAACAAAAGAGACGAGATGCCACTATGACTGAAAGTGACACTTCAGGCATTTGAAAAATGGGCGATAGAATTCATGGGACCCATTAACCCACCAGCCAAAATAACGGGGGTGAGATATATTATTACCACGATGGAATACCTAACAAGATGGGTGAAAGTTGCACCAGTAAAAGATTGCAGTGCAGAGACAGCTTCACACTTTCTTTTTGAACATGTAATTACTAGATTTGGGTGTCGAAGAATTTTGATGAGCGACCAAGGAACGCACTTCATAAATAGAACCATCCAATTGATGCTGTAAGATTTTGAAGTTCATCACCAAAAAATCACACTGTATCATCCATAGGAAAATGGCACGGTAAAATCCTTCAACAAAATTCTAGAAAACGCCTTGACAAAGATATGCAACATCAATAGGGATGATTGGGATCTCAAGGTACCAGTAGTACTATGGGCGTATAGAACCACATGCAAAAAGATGACTGGCCACACACCATTCAAACTAGTCTATGGTCAAGAAGAAGTAGTGCCCTTAGAATTTTTAATACCCAACCTACGTGTCACAGCCATTGCACAAATGATAGAACAAGGCACAGTATAGGAAAGACTGAATCAGTTATTGTCAATGGAGGAAGACCAAATCTTGGCAGGATTCCATCAACAAGTACAGAAAGAAAGAGACAAAGCTTGGCACGACCACCACATCAAGAGGAAGACGTTCAAGGAAGGAGATCTAGTATTACACTACGATAGTAAAGCATTGCAGCACCTAGGAAAGATGAGAATGCATTGGCTAGGACCATATGAGGTAAATGTTGTCACAGACAGAGGAGTTGTACAGTTAAGAGATCTAGCAGGTGCAAACCTAAGAGGAATGATCAATGGGAGCTGACTGAAGTTGTATAAGGACAATCAACCACCCACCGCGTAGTTAAAAAAAAAAAACAGTCGAAAATAGTGCGTAGCATGATGGACAAGCTTCATATGAAACATGAATCCAACAAGGGAAAATATAATGACCATATCGAAAGAGGAAACATGCGATAAAAGGAAAGCCGACAAAAGTAGGCTGACAGGCGACAAGAAGCAGAATTAAAGCAAGGCAAGGATGGATGGGATGCCACATTACACATGCCAACTAGAGATGACAGAGCAGGCATAATGGAAAGTACGAAACCACTGTGGATGCATTTAACCTATAGTTATGGTGCATTAATCACATGATGGAGGAAGCATCCTCGACAAGCTTCATGACGATCCCATACAACACATGAGCACAACAACAGTTATTCTATTCACGGAAGAAGAACAGGAAAAGAGAAACAACAGCAAGAATGAATAGAGTGAAACCACGGAGCTCACCATAGCCATTCAAACCCCACAAACGTTTCACAGACACCATTATGGAACCACTGAAGCTCATAGAACTAGGCCATATAGCGAGATCAACCACGGTTCAAACAAGTTCGCAAGGACCACCGGAAGAAAGCGAACAACAACCACCAGAAATCGTCGATATTGACGAAATCCCGTCACCAGAGGAAATTCTAATAGAGTCCACACCCATACTTGAGGAGGTTCCAAAACGATAAATAGAGGCCATGGAACCAAATATACCAGCAGCAGTGCATGAGCCTCAGAACAAAAAAGAAGAAACCCACCAGGAAATACCACCAAAAAACATCGAAGCAGTTGTAGGAGCTAACAGAAGTGCACAAAACCTGGAAGAAGAAGTGCAACCAGACGTCCCACAAATACCCATCCCAGATTTTCCTTTAGTTGAGTTGACGGGTGAAATGGCCACAACTTGGGCAGAATGGATGGCGAAGGAACAACTAGAAACTGTTGGAACCTTGAGCCAACCATTGCGTCAAGAGGAACGAATTCAGATACCAAGCTCACCTCGAAAGACACCGGCTGCAAATATTGTGCTACCTCGCATACCAAAGGGAGTACAAGTGGACCCATAGCTATTAGGTCACATTGGGAAGCTCAAGTATTTTGACCATGACATAGCATATGAAACCGAATATCGAGAGCTCGCACCATAGGTTTTATGTAGAAAATAGTCGTGAAACAACTCAGAGAAACCATCACTCAGCCACACCTGTGGGCCATTGGACTGGATAGAACAAGAATTCTAGGGTTGCTGAAGATACCGCACTTTGGCAGAGGCCAATATGCAAAAACATGCGTCAAGCAACTGTTAGCATTTACGCATGGAGGGGATATATGGCTGGACAAACCCATCCCCATAACTGTCAAACTTATCACGTAGATAACAGGCCTACCCACCGGGGGTATGGATCCTGCGCTGATTCTGGATGATAAGTCCAAGAAAAAAGCATTGGCAGAAGAGATGAAGAATAAATATGGCATGGATAGGGGAACCAGAGGCATTATAATTAAACGGATCAATAATGTCGCAACACAATTGGGTGCAAAAATATTAGCCTACAATCTGCTAACAAAATGCTGCAAAGACGAAGTACCAGTAGGAGTCATTGTTGTTGCAGCTCAGTGCACAGAAGGCACCTTCATGAGTTAGGAGCCATACCTATCAAACTTGTTCCAAATAGACTGCAAAGATGCGCAAGATGAAGGTACATAATTTCATTACTCATGGTTGATCACTCTCATAGATTGCATGGGATGGAGAGAACTAGAATATGTTGTCTTTGGTACCACACCATAGCCAGTAGGATCAAGATATCACATTCTAAGATATGGGCCACTAGCCAAGCATAAGAAGGAGAACAGAATTGTATTCGAATCTTACCTATGGGAGATACAAGAATCCATAAGTTGAGCATGGAGAATAACACCTGAGGTTGTTGCACGATACAGGGGCATTGCTAATTTCTGGGCTAGGCGACAAGCCATGTGGATACAACCAAGATAGGACCTAGATAAATAATGGCTACAGATGTGCTACTACATCACCGAGGGTGATATCGACATGATCATCATTGAATGTCCTGATGAATGGAGAATTCCAACTATACCTAGAGGAGTACCGGGACAAACAACAGAAGGAGGGGTTGTGTAGGCAGAAGCATAGCCTCCACAAATTCGAGTACCCAAGAAATGAAGTACAAGCCAAACCAAGCCCACTCAAGCAGACGATGACTTAGAACAGCCAGGGACCTAGAAGGGAGGCACAGAAACCACCCATCCGACCAATGGATAGAGGAAATTGGTTGAGGGAGCATAGGAAACCGCATCGGACCCCATCACACAGGAGCCAAGGGGAACTAAGAGACCAACGGTACAGGATACAGGTGGGCGCAAGAAATTGAAGGAAAAACGACCACCACCGGACTACACAATCATGAAGGATGATAGAGAGATGATTGCCAGGATGGTCCAAGAATGCCTCGCAGAAGATTTTGATCATGCCGTGCACCACAGGGATAAACTGCAGAAGGAACTGGAAAAAATGGGAGAGCTCCTGAAGAAATTTAGGGAATTCCAGTTCATGAGTAGCAGTAGAGGCACAGATCCATTGACCATGCAAACCATAGAAAGAGTGGAGGGAGAAGAATGCAACCCAGTTCTTCCAATGCCACACGCACATTCCACGGTCTATATAAAGCCTAACATGTTGTGAATGCATGAAATTGTGGGACAGACACCACTGAAGGATTTGGATCATATCCAATTGGTCCTGACACAGATGCCATAAAAATAATTACATAAACTACAAGTTAGCATTAACCACGAGATGCAGTCTCAAGCACATAAAAACTTAGTCGAGCTACAACAAGTAACAAAGAAGCGAGAAGCACTGGAAACAGTTTGTGCACAGGCCCAATCGAAAACTGAGGAGAAAGAATGTAGAAACGAGCTAGAACATAGAGTGGAAGAAGATTTTGGGAAACTTCCAACTATTGTGCAAGGAAATGAACTCCCAGTTGCCTAGAAGATCGACTAGATTGCACAGGAAATTGATCAGCATAAAAAAGAGATCAAAACTCTCCATAGATAGATTAGACTGACAACTCCACCAATAGTGAAGGAGCAATGGAAGCAAGAAGCAGCAATGTAGCTGCAGGAGCTAGAAAAACAGGTCAACACGGTAGCCAACTTGCTAGATAAAGTAGTGCAACTTTGGACAAGGCTGGAAGATGATCCACAAGTCCAACACTGGTACAAGGAGGAGGAGAGGATCAATGCAATGATCCAAGAACTCAAGCAGCAACAGAAGACCATACCAATTTTAGAATGAGTCAAGAGAACACAAGAGCTGAAGAAGATACAGGCAGAACTTATCACTGTGAAAACACTGAAATGGGAGCGTCAGGCTCAAATAGAACCATTGCAGGAACGGGTAGCACAAGTACTTGCACAGGTATAAGAATCCAGAAAACAGATGGAACAGACTCAACTAGAATGCACAAGACTGATTGTTATCACTGGAATTTCATCCACAAATGGTTACAAGAATCCAGCATCTCCAAACAGCTATTAAGTTCACCCATGGACCAAAATTACCAAAAAGTCATTTCCAAAAGGTCCAAAACTATACAACCAGTTATAAAATCCGGATGTGCTATGACTATGCAGGGAGCGCACGCACATGCACCATCAAGAAATGCAGGAAAAGCACACATGCGCACGATGCACGACTGTGGACGCTAAAAGTCGTGCACACCTGAGAACGACACATTTTTTATGTTGTTCAGCCTCCCACCCACTTTTGGTTCAGCTTCCAAGTCAATTTGACATCCAAATATTGGTTGAATCTGGTTGGGTGGTTGGTCAAAGACCTAAAGGTGCCCTAAATATCCCCTTGTTCACACTAAAAGATGGTTGCATAATACCTCAAAGTTGTGCTATAAAAAGAGGCCATGGGTGCACTACATCTTCAAGGAATTCATTTGTAAAGTTATGCTACTGCTATTCTCTTGGGGAATCCTCTTTTCTCATCAAGAGCATAGTAGCACCATTCCATTTGAGCTATTCACATCACCCTTTGAGTGGATTATCTTGGGATTCTTTCACCATTTCTTTCAATTTTTCAAGTTGTAAGAAGAGCTCAATCTTGGGGGTCCAAGAGCCCTCCCTTGGAGGAAGAAGGGACCCAAAGTCCCCCTTTCTCTTTGGTTCTTTCTTTTCACTAATACAATCCTTTCCATTGGTGACATGAGTCTTGTTTGTTTCTTATTCTTATGTCCTTATGCACTATAGTTTAATTGTTTTTATCATTCCTAGTTTAATTCTTAGCTTAGTCTTTTATGCTTTACTCTTCTAACCCTTTCCTTTACTGTTGTGTTACTTAGCTAAACCAAATAAGCTTGTAAGCACCTTTTTTTTTCTCATTTAGGTGACAAAATAGGCGCAACAATGATGAGCGGGGAAGTGGCAGCTTAGACAGTCGACACCATCAAGGAGAAAACTGCGCAGGCACTGACAAAAGAAACAAAGTTGCAGGAATAGTTCCAGACGATCACCAAGGAGATCGAGGAAGCACAAATAAACTAGGTGACGCGGGATGAGTCACATGTCAGTGTTGGGAGCCTATTGGCACCAGGCCAAAGAGGAAATAAGAACGATCAAGGGAAAGAAAGCGTGCAGAAAACTGAAGTAACAACTGGCAGAAGAACAACACGTGCGCATGCAAGAAAGCGTGCACAAAGGAAAGAGACAACTGGAGGAGGAACAACACACGTATGGGAGAAATACCTAACATAAGAATGGTTAGGGTTATAGTAATATTCTGAAGAAGGATGAAGATCCCAAAATGTATAAAAATAGATACAAAAGTATCATATAGAGTTGTTCGTTAGTCGTTGTTAGTGATTCTCTTTAATGTTTTGAGCGGTATGAACCGATTTTGTAAGTTGTTGAGAAAATGAGATATCAGGAAAGGTAGATCTGAGGATTAGACCACAGGTTGTGGAGCCTGGTGCGATCTAGTTTGCCTCACATAGATCTTACCCAGTTGTGTGGGGAATTGTAAGCGCGAGGCACTGGAAATGCAGAACTATCATAATACAAGAGCCAAGAGCCAAATCTTTGTGGACGTAGCCAAAGAGGGGGTGAACCATAGTAATCCTCATGTAAGGTGTTAAATGTATGCATGCGTCTTCTTTCTTTCAACAATTGATGGTTAAGCTTAATGAATGAGTTAATACATTGTTATGAATATGTTTATAATTTGCTTAAATTAAACTGTGGGATATTCATATGTGAATCAAAGTAATAAGTAGTTTCTCTTACATCTTACGGTATCTGACCTTAATCAAGAAACCCCTATACCCTACTCTGTCCTAGGTTGTAAACACTTGAGTCTTACAGCCACCCATTTAAATCTATCTCAGGTGAGACTGCCCAACGCTTTCTGGGCGCTGTGTTGCCTTATGATTTACTAGGAGGGCCGATAGTTTTAGAGGCTTTGTTGGAACCCCAAATGACATGAACCCTAGGTCAATGATTCAGATAACCCGAGAAGGTAATTGATAACGAACAAGCTCTATCTTAGATAGGAACCACACACCCATCTCAAGGGCTCTCTCTTAGGTTTGTGTCATGGATAATATCTTACACAGTTGTAATCATCAACATTTATTTCCATCTTTATCTATTGGGGGAGTGGTAGGTGCCTTGTATCCATCTACTAATTCTTTCCAGACATCAAATCCTCGTGCCTCCAAAAACATTTTCATCCTTCTATTCCAGAAGGAATAATTCTAACCATCAAACATTGGTGTTACATTCTTAGTGCACTCCATGATCTACCTTCTAGTGATTAGATTTTTTCTAAAGGACATGCTATGATACCAATTGTTGAAATATTCATTAATATTGAGAGGGGGGTGAATTAGTATTAGGCACCTTTTACCACTTTTAATCACAATATGTAAGAATTTAAGATATCAAAATTCATCACTTATGATTGCATTCAATATACAATAAACATATAACCACAGATACACAATACATAAGAATATTATGTGGAAACCAAAATGGGAGAAAACCATGGAATGATTTATTAAAATATCAGAAGATTGCGTTCATAGGAAGCACCAACTTCCAAAATTCTCCAGCACCAACTGGAAGGAGGCACCAACCCCATGTTTACAGGATTCAATCTGAAGGAAGCTACAACTCCCTCAATTTTCTAGCTCCAACTGGAAAGAGGTTCCAACCCCCTAGTTTACAGTCTCCAACCTAACAGAAGCTACAACTCCCTTTCCTTTCCCCTTCCTTCCTCCCTTGAATATAAATGATAGAATCAACCTATCACTGTTATTTTCATTGATATTGATAAATCACCATCATCAAAACTATATCCACTACAACCGATACATCATCATCATCAAAAATGGATACATCATAATTGATACATCATCATCATCATCAAAACCTAGATCCACCACAACTGATATATCAATATCATTAACCTGGGTCCAATTAGAAATTGGGTCCACATAAATATCCTAGGTCCACATGGGTCCACATATAAACCCCAACATCACTTCTTGAATTTATCTCGAACGCATGTTTGGGACTAGTTTTATGTATTAGTCACAAACCCTAACTTTCAACGGGTATAACTCTGTACTTGTAATGAATCAAAGTCTGAAACTTGTACCCAATCTTCTTTGATATATTCTCTGAAATTCCTCCAATTTTCTATCCTTTAATCGTCACTTAAAAGGATATATAGCGAATATGGTAGACCTTCCTGAATTCTGGCCTATTCTAGAGAGAGAACTTGTACAACATGCCACGTGCTCAATATTTGATATATGACTCTGATACTCACAAAAAAATACTACCAATTGTACTCTTTCCAATGCAATTGGTATCACATAATTTTGATCCTTTATGAATAATTTATGATTTTTTTACCTGGAACACTTGTTTGAGACTAGTTATGATACTAGTCAAAAACCCTATCTTCCATAGAGTGTATCTCCAAAATAAAATGACCCAGAACCTTAAATTTGTAAAACAGGTACCTTGATATGTCTTCTCAACATCCTCCAAGTTTCACTATCTGAATCATTCTAAACAAAACGCTATAGAAAAAATAGAAAGATGACCTTTAAACAACATACCTTAGAACACATAATCGCAAGATGTCATCTTCCCTTGGAATTTTGTCCTTCTTCACTTCATCTTCCCTGTGAAATTTTCTACGAAGATTGTGCTAAGAGATCACAATATTGAATGATAAACATGAGAGGTTCTTAGTGTGTATTTATACCCTTCCAAGCACCTTCTTTACTTGACCTTGAGCCAACTTGTAACTTCTCATTTGCAACAACTTTTTCTCCTTTACTTGAGTTTAGGGCCTACTTATAAATTCTTGATGAGTGTGTGTGTGAGGGTTATCCAAAAAGAGCATGTAATTGTGTTTCTCTTTGTTTGTTGAGTATTCCCCCTATTATGGGACAAAATATCATATGGATCCTACTGAATACACGGTGGAATCTTCCTAAGACAAACCTAGTGATCCTAGACAAAAAGTGGTTTAGACTTCTCTGGTTTTCTTTATCTAGAGGAGGCAATTCCTTTTACACCAAAGAAGGGTAGATCAATGTACCTTTAATTTGAAGGTTGTTCATGTGTGTCCTGGCTGATATAGATATTAAGTTTCAACTCCAAGTCCTATCACCTGCTTCTTGAACACAAGAAACAAACATTACCAATCTTCTTCTTTCTCTAGTGTTACAAATAATGAATATCCCTCAGATCTAATTTGATTTACCATTCATAGAATCAAATATAAACCATTCATGGACTCTACAAAAATAATTTGGGGAAAAACAATGATCTATTAATAAAATAAAGAACTTACATCAAACATACCTTAGTGATGATTATATTCTCCCTTGACTCCTTTCTCCTTGCTTCTCCATTCATCTTCTTGGTCATGCTAGGCTCTGTAAATTTTGGTTGTGATGGATAGGACAAGAACCTCTACAAATGGATAGCATAACATTACTCTTGAATTATCCTCTCCTTTCCCAATACTTTCCTTTGTTATATATCTCTTTGGAGGATGCTTGGGAGAGCTTCTAGATATTATAGAGACCACTAGAGAATCGAATGTTATGAGTTCCTAGGCCCCAACCATGAGGATACAACTCATCCCTCACTCATCTCTTCATAACTCCTTGAATCTATGAGTTTCAGGGGTCATCTCTTATTAAATTGTTGTTGTCATGGGTCATCAGTTGCTATCCACTATGTTTCCAGTGATGATCTCCAAAAAGGGCTCAAATCTTAGGAAAAACATGCATTTTGGATTACATCCTCTTCTGAATTCCATTATGGCCTTTAGGGTGGAAATTAAGGCTATAATAGATGCCCTCTAATGTGTGAGCTCAGGAAAGGAATGGATGGCTGAAATACAATACAACAAAATATCATCCATGTGAGGAAACGTGAGGAGAGAGAAAAGAAGTGTCGGAAGTCAAATACGTCCTACAATCAAACACCAAGGATGAGAGCATATATAGACCATCCCCTACATAGACATACTTAGACTCTGAATGAGCATGACCGCCAAACAATACACTACAGATCCATGGTATGAAATGCTAGACCATGGCCATGAAAGAATACATAGTGGGTCCATGTCATCAATAGGACCGTAATCACGAGACAATACAATGGGGATCTATTTCATGAACAAAATTATAGACACCAAAAAATACAATGTGGATCTATGACATAGCATATAGATATCAGGAAGACAACACTCACTTAGGAGAATGCCCCTTGAGGTCTTAAAATTACTCACATACAAGTGATATACTCCATTGCAACTTGGGAGGGGATGTTGTAAGGGAATGATGTGTCCCCAAACCCTAGGTCTTCATCCAAAACCTCGATGGTACGAATATACATCATGCGAATAGATTAAATGATCTCGAGCATGGTATAAACCATTTGATTATCATTCATTGATGTATACCATTAATAGACATGAGAGGACCCATCGATGATGAATATGGACACCAAGGTATCTAGTACAATATAGCAAGTGTGAATAGATGAGTCGGTGTCGAACACTCATACAATCAATTTATCAATGGTCAATGATGTAAACCCATTGTCAATCATGAGGAGGCCTACCACTGAGGACTGCAAGCTCCAAGGTACTAGCTTTTTTCTAGATCCCTCTTCTAGATAATTTGCTAAAGTTGATAGGAAGAGATCTGTTGAAGGGGGGCCTTAATGTATCCCCCATCAATCAACACAAAACATGCATTGAGAGATGATGTGAAGAGAGAGTATCACTAATTACAACTAACATAGGGATGGTCGACTTGGAAATTCAACAAGACAACAGATGTTCGACTTGGGATTAAACTTCCCTTGAACATATAGAACACCAAAACAGTGACTTGGAAGTAATACATAAGAGCTTGATGAATATATTGCAAAAACGCAAGAGGCATTGAATCACTCTCCATGATGACTGGAAGAGTAACCAGCTGAAGGAGTATATCTAACTCATATTACTGGGACAACTCCTAGGAAAGATAAAACCCAATTGTATGATGAGGACTCAAAAAGGTGCCATGTTCAAGGGATACTCGACTGATGTTGCCATTTTTAGAATAGACAAATGGTGAAAAAACCCCACTCTTGTTTTTTTGAATTTTTGGCCTCCTTCATGGTTTAATGAGCATGAAAGAATGATGCAAGTAAGATCAGTATGTACCTTTTTCATAGATTCCTTTTACAAGTCCTAAAAATAGATAAAAGTATACTTAGTGTGGGAGAATGAGTGGCTTAAAAACATGTTCCTATGTTCTAAGAACATGGACCTAACCTAAGAAAAATGAATGCAAATGGTACAAGCAAGTGAGATGCACTCTTAGAAACGGTTCTCTCCCTGGGTAGGTGGATGCAAAATGGAGGCCAAATAATGCAAGAGGTGGATGGTCAAGGATATTGTAATAGCGATAAGAAAGATATGAGAAAACAATAGCATAGTGGTGGGAGACATGAAACAAACAATAAATGCATAGGTGACCATTAAGAAAAAAAACAAATTGGGAACCCCCATGGGATGTGGCTAGAATATAGATGAAGAGAGAAAAATGAGGCTCAATCTTCAAGTCATGGCAAGGCTAAAGGAGGGCTCTCAGGATTATGGGAAATCATAGCATGGGAACCGAATGGTAATCTGGGGGATAACTATGGTTCCCATGAAGGGTATAAACTATTGAACTAGCTAAGACATGCAAAAGGAGTGGCTAATGTCACAACTAAATGGGATTGAACCTAAGGCATAGTGTTGGCATAATGGATGGTTAATAATTCAAGGTGGGAAATGTAGGGAAAAACATATCCCTATATGTTAGTTTGGAAATATGTTACTCAAGTTAAGTGGATGTCATCATCTTCACAAAAAAGTCCCTATAATCTTGTCAACACATGTAAACTAGATTTTGAGGTCAAAACACATAGTGAAATATCAAAAAAAGAAAATACTTTTGGATTTTTTGGATATGATAAGAGAACTCACACCACACACCTATGTATAAGGCACTACACATTTATATTGTTTACACAATTTAGATCCCATGGTGAGGCTTGGTCCAAGGATGTTTTTCATTATCGATGAAATCATGAGCCAATGTTGGCATCATATGGCTTACCATGTTGGGGTCAGGCCACATAAGAATGAATTTATGCAAACCGAAGATACTTATTGTGAGTAGTATCATGAGATAGGGAAGCTCCTTGATGGGCTCCATCAAGACATGAAGGAATTACGAAACATAAATTTTTGGTGTAATGGAAAGAAGAAAATTCAGTGGCAAGTTATGAAAAATAAATCCAAGGAAGAAATGGGTCAAGACTCGGAATTTTATTGGATGCTCTAGAAAATGCCTCCAACCTTGGGTCAAAACTTAGTGTGTTGACTCTCGTAGATTCCAAATCAGGGAGGATGTATTCTCGATGATGCTCATATTCCCTGGTATTGTCTATGGAAGCCATGAATTCTAATATGGCCTCATTTGAAGGTAGCTTATTATCTAGGAAATCATGTGAACGTGGAGATTCAACAACATGTTCAAGTGGAGTAGGGAGATCACACTACATATGAGGATGGAGTTTCTAACTAGTATCATTTGATGTTGATGGGATTTTTGGATTGAAAAGAATGATCATTGAGAGAGGCATGGATGCTCCATATGAATCAACATCCTTAGTACAAGGTACTACCTAAGGATCAAAAGACCCAAGGGATCCACTGGAAAATGATGAAATCATGTTGATCAGAGTAATATGTGTAGTAGGATATGGTGGGGGAAGGGTAAAAATTCCCATCAACAAAGAATATTTGAACAAACCCACATCAACATTCATGAAATACTAATGAGTGTCACTAACAAAGGGTATATTTGACCCCGCATTGGATCCAAGGTCTGGGGTGAAAAACACGATTTGATTAATTGCCACTATTTTCCCTTGATGAGAGAAGTGTAATACCCTAAAGACTGACGAGACAACTATAGTCATCTCGTAGAAACAAGTATGCCCAAGTAAAAACATTTACTCAAGAGGTGTGTCAATGACCTCCACAGAAATAGGGGCAGTCTTACCATCGAACACTTTCATCAATGTGGAAGAATTATCAAGCTTACGAGAGCTAAGGGCCTTAAAAAAAAAATAGACATTATGAAAGTCAAGGCTCCTTCATCCACCACCATTTGGTAGATGTTTTTTCCCATTGATCACACTATGATCTGGAAAGAAACCTAATGAGAGAGCCTATGAGTAACCTGAGAAGAATTGAAGGTCATCAAACTTGACTCCGAGGGATCAACCACAACTATGGCAGAAAACAAGGCTTTCCACTGTGTTGGGAAACTTTGGAGAACTTCAAGTGTAGATATGGCACATGGTGCTTGGGCCAAGTTTTCCACATTACTATAGTTGTGGGAATCCTGTGAGTTGGGATTATGTATCGTGCACTGAATAATTCCCTTCAGTGGGTGAAGTGGTGCATCAAAAGATGGCTTCTCAATATGAAGAGGGCCACCAAGATGGGAAGAATATGTTGCTTCTATGGAGGCATGGGAAGGCTCAGAAATGTTATATTTTTTGGCTTGAGTATGAAAATTAACCATTTGGTCACACATAAAATTGGCATCATTCAAATAATTCCCCTAGTGATGAGGGGAACCTACCATTCCCCCTTATAGAGGGGCGATATTTGTTGCAATCGTGTGTTGAGGTTGAGGGGGGAAAGGATGGGTTAATACAGTAGGATTTTGGGGCGCTTGTTGATGTGCCAAAAATCTGTGGACCTTATCCTTTCGAGGAAACTAATGAATAAGGTGGTCCTCCCAACAAATCATGTAGGGAAAATGACTCTTCTTTTTCTCCTTATTGCCTCGCTCTTGGGTGTTCTTGGTGGGAGTATCCCCTTTCTCAGTATTGGAATTATTTTTCTTGTTCCTTTTCTTCTTGTCTTTGGGTTGCTGAGGGTTCTTTGGTTATGTGGATTGCACCAAATTCACCTTGGAGGTCTAAGTGGGTACTTCAGTAGTTTCAGCACAAGTTCCAGAAGCCGAAGAGTGTGATGAAATCTACACGTGACCCATTTGGTTAGATAATTGGTTCATAGATGCATGGGAAAAAGAACAAACCACGCCATCAACATGGGATATTGGTAATGGATTCCTTGGATATGTCAATGACCTAGGATTGTTTGGAATGATGTCATAAAGTGTACTTGATTTAGAGTAAATCAATTATAAGTGTTGGGCATGCATAATGGCCTACTCCTTGGTTGTTTCCCTGGCCATAGCTATGTCTCGGGAAATGGTTGGTAGGAGGGACTTTGTGAACCACTCCATCAAAAAAATTTCTATGATTTGGGTCTTCATCATCCTACGTTATCATCTCCACTCGTGCATATGATCGGAAATGTGAGTGGAATTATATTAACGCAGTGAATTCAAGAGCTCATTTCTTATTTCGTATAGTATGGGCAATTGGTAATGTGTTAAGAATTCCATTTACAAGTCATTTAATCTTTTAAAGGAACCACCTTTTAATTCAATGTACCATTTGGAGGCAGCTCTGGTTAGGGATCTCTGGAAAATACACAACCTTGTTGAAATTACTAAGACAACTGAGAGGGGGGGTGAATCAGTTGTTATTGTGCTTAAACAATCTTAAGTCTATTAATACATTCTTAATCTTTCTTCAAGTGATTATCAACATTATACAGCATATGGACAATAAAAGTAATGAGCATCAGTCACACATAAGGTATACACAAAGATAGATTTTCACAAGGAAACCCATAAAGGGAGAAAACCTCTTCTTCTTCAAAATGATAGGCAGTCTTTTAAGTTCTATACATCATCTATAATTGAGCACCAACTCAATGTGAGGCTACTACCTCTATTTTACAAGTTGCAACTTGTTTGAGAGCATCGACTCTCTTGTTTCTCTAGCACCCACTAGAAGGAATCACCAACTCCCCTAATGTTCCAGCACCAATTGGATGGAAGCACCAACTTCCAGTTACACAGGCTCCAACCTATATAACAGAGAACACTTGTTCTCCCTTGCACCACCCTGCCACCCTGGTTTCTCTGGATGCAACCAGATAGAAGCTACAACTCCTTGTGTTCAATCTCCCACTTGAACCTCTGAGGACAACAATCCTCCCTAGCACCTCCCAACCACTCTGGAATATAAATGAACAATTAAACAACCAACTACACATATAAATCGGTTCTTACCACTTCTTCTCTATAATGTAAATCTGGTCTTCTTCTTATTGTTTTGCAATTCTTCTCTTCCTTTGTCTGTTCTGCAAATCTGCTCTGCTTCAACTTGTTTTGTCATTCTTCTCTGCTTCAACTTGTTCTGTCATTCTGCTCTGCTTCAACTTGTTCTGTCATTCTTCTCTGCTTCAACTTGTTCTTTCATTCTTCTCTGCTTCAAGTCTTTTCCTCATCTGTTACTCTTCTCTGAGTTTTATATCACACTACGCACATTTTTCAGTCTCACACTACGCATCATTTGATTTTCCCTTTCTTACAGTTTAATTCATTTTTTGTCCAGAACATCCAGCACCACATTGTTTGTATCTTTTTATTTGATGCACACTCCCATAGAAATTACTCTTCACATATTCTTAGGCAAAAGAAAAACCGTCCGAGCAACTGAAACGCCAACCGATCAGGAATCATGAATCTGTTTTTCTAACTGATTTGTAACTGATGAATTAACTGTGAGAGAGAATAGTAGCCCTCTGATCATATTCAAGTTTATCTGCACCATTGGATGAAATTTATTATCCTTGCCTTTAAATTGGGTTTTGGCATTTCAACATTCCTATGGCCAAGTGTCTCGACACTCGCGATCTTCGAAGCTCCGATACAGAGCTTTCCTGCGCTATCTCCTTCCTCTATATGACCATGGCCATGACCAAGCTCTTATGCAAAAAGTGTTTTTCACAAATTTGCATTTAATGAGTATAGAGATGAGGCATCTTGACTCTCCAAGTCGCGATCCCCAAAACCCCAAGATGGAAATGAGATCAACGGTCCACGATCTCGATGAATCTACGGTCCAGATCTCATCATGAATTCGCATCTCGCGATTCCTTTGATGGAGGTTCTTGTCACTCCAAGTTTTGATAGGTGAAACTTTGAAATGAAGATTAGATCAATGGTCCACGATCTCGATGAATCTGTGGCCCAGATTTCATCGTGAATTCGCATCTTGCGATTCCTTCGATGGAGGTTCTTTTCACTCCAAGTTGCGATAGGAAAAACTCTGAAATGAAGTCGATGGTCCAGATCACACCTTGATCTCATGGCTGCAATTAAATCGTGATTTTGCATATCGCGATTTCAATGGTCATATTTCTTGCCTCTCCAAGTCACGAGTCGTGAAACTCCAAAATGGAGTCGATGGTCCAGATCACACCTTGATCTGACGGCTGCGATTAAATCATGATTTCAATGTTCATATTTCTTGCCTCTCCAAGTCGCGAGTCACGAAACTCTGAAATGGAGTCAACAGTCTAGATCACACCTTGATCTAATGGTTGTGATTAAATCGCAATTTCAATGGTCATATTTCTTGCCTCTCCAAGTCGCGAGTCGCGAAACTCCAAAATGGTGTGGTATCAACATTCTTGATCAACACTTGATCTAACGATCATCGGGAATTTTGAATGGGATCCAACGATCAGAAATGCTTCTCCTCCCGAGCTTACTTTGTTTCGCTTACTCTGATCTTGCCATCGATGATCTACCAATAGTCCTCTGAACTATCTCTTTTGAGCTTATTCAAATATCGAATCTTCTCTGCTTATTTGAATCTCGAATCTTCTCTACAGCATCCTCTCATAATGCCCATCTATTACTTTATGTACTCATGCCATCTTCACTATTGTACTTGCCATCAATGACAAGTATACAAGCATGTGTTGTCCGTTAAATATTTTCCAACATTCTCCCCCTCTGGCATTCATGGAAACACAAGCACCACATGCATTCAGACTCTCCTCCCGAACTCTTTTCTCCCCCTTTGAAATCAATGTCAAAGAAGAAGCATGCTCCCCCTGAGCTGTTGCAAAACATACTCCCCCTGTCAATTATGAACATCTTGTAAATACACCAGATATTCAATAAGTACTCCCCCTTAACAGGTGAACAGATTAGACACAAGAAATTATAACCCCCAAATTTTGACGAAGATATCCAAAAGGGGTTGTTGCTAATGGTTTTGTAAATATATCTACAATATGTTCTGTAGAAGGTATATAATTCAGTTGAACAATTCTATTTGTAACTTGTTCTCTGAGAAAATGGTACTTTATTGGAATATGCTTAGTCTTGGAATGAAGAACAGGATTCTTGGAGACACTAAAGGCACTGGTGTTATCACAGTGAATTGGAATGGGATCAGTGTAAGTTACCTTTAGAACTACAAGAGTTTGTATCATCCATAAAATTTGTGTGCAGCAAGTAGCAACAACAATGTATTCTGCCTCTGTAGTGGATAATGAAATGGATCCTTGCTTTTTACTAATTGTTGGCAGCCAATTCACATTTTTCATTGTCTCATAAGCTGCCTACACCAATGTTTCACAAACATTGATTTTTCGTCGTAAAATTCAAATGAACGACGAATTTATTCTTTGCGCCTTTTCGCACGTTTGTCTTCGCTAAGTCTCCACAATTGTAAGCATGGAAATTTCTCCTTTTGAGGTCACTTTTCGATCATTATCTAAACTGCCGATATCTTTTGTGTCATCATGCTTATTGCGCCTATCTTTTTATTGATCTTTACATGATCGGCAATGTCCTTTGATTGGTTTTCATACTTCGATGGATTATATAAAGACATTCAGCCTTTGATTTCGCATTTTTATGATTTGCCTGAATTGCATTGGGGTCTTGATTTATCTTTTGTAATCATTAGTGTTGATCCTTATCATATCTCTTGACATATCAATTTATGCAATATCATTTGGACACCTTGGATTAAACGTTTGATTGGCGAGAGCATCATTTTGGGTTTTGAACTGCATGTCGATGTTTGAATACTATGGTATAACACTCGCACGCATTTGGTATACTCATTGACATTCTTATATCAATTGTATGATTGGATTTCGTTGAATTTGCAATGCATTAGCATTTGTGTTGGCTTTGCATTTGGCATACTCAATCTTGGTTTCATAAGAAGTATGGATATTCATGTACAATGCCTATGATTATTTTTGCAACCATTGATATGTTGTTAAGCTTTGTATATCGGTGGTTACATTGGCATTTCAATTCGATCATTGGTTTATCGCGTGATTGCAAAGGGTTTTTCAAACTCATGT
>ML783168.1:590634-609412 GCA_009831015.1 Picea engelmannii | reverse complement strand
TAAAACAAACTAAAACTAAACTAAACTACTCTAACTATTCTATATACAATCTACTAATTAATATTATACTAACTCTAATCAATTGTCTAATTACTAACTGCAATATCACTTATTCACAAAATGTACAATATAAACAACCTACAAATTTAATTAAAACCTGCAAAACTCATTATATTCTGCCCTAAGACAGCGAAATATGTTTTTGTTGATTTTTATAAATGAGGAATAAAACTTACTGAAATTAAACAATCTAATATACTAAACATATATATCTAACTAAAAATACTAACAAATATACTAAACAAATAAATGAAAAACTGACCTGGAAGCGCTCCAAGTTTTCCCTGTGTGTGATGACTTTGAAGCTAGTCGAAGGAAGGAAACTCGCACCAGATGGTCCAGAAGCTTTTCGTAAATGATAGGCTGCGCTGCTCTTTGAGTTTATTTACAGGACAAACAAGACATAAAAAAATCATAACAATTATATGATTTATAAATCTCTGCAATAAGGGAAACCTGTTATGCAAAAACTTATACTTAATAATCCAATTAATGAAGAAGAGAAATATGTACTTCACAAACTGAATCAAGAAATTGCTATGTTTTCTAAATACTAGAAGAAATCAGATATGGATAATATTGATTAAATTATATTATTTGCAAAAGATTAAGATAGCTAAAGTAGTCATTAACCAAATACAAATTGATACACATAACATGAAACAAAATATTGATATCATGAGAAGCTAAATCTGTAACAAAACACCAAATTCTGCCTCAGTCTGTATTAAAATTCCATATCCTTGTTCTCCCACGAATGAGGATGATTATTATTACAAAAATAATAAGTATTTATAAGTCTTTCCACAAGGTAAAACCTCTTTGTGGATAGTATCAAACTGTTTACATAATCTGGGAAAATATCCCCAAGATCAACTAAACTAGGAAATTAAAATGCAAGTAAAATATCTCAAATATCCTCTAACTGCTCATCAAATCCAATGCAATTTCGAATTGAACTGAAATGGACCAAAAATAACAAGTTGGAGAGGTATTTTATTAATAAAACAATAAAAATTTAATTCCACAGACTTAGCTACAGAATCACCTGATTTTGTAGCTAGTCTAAAATAATATACAGAATCAGAATTGAAATCAAATCAAATCTTTTTAATAAAATCAAATTGAATTAACAACCAATTATCTTCCAATGATTACTTGAAAACGAATCAAAATGATTTTATCATTCAACATTAAACAGGATCAAAATGATTCAATCGAAAACAGAGATAGGAATACTCTGTTGTTTCGTTACCACAAAATCAAGTCTTCAGATTCATAATCGAAAAAGTAATAAAATTGTTTCATATCCAATTGGAACTGATAATGAAACATATCGTATGTGATACGATCTAATCCAACACAACCATTTTCCACTTATTATAGATGTAACGATATAGCAACAAGATTCAAATCATTTAATCGAATGCAAAGAAAGAACTACTTTGTTTCGATTATCGTTATAAGTCGGGTAAATGAAATTACATGTAACAACATCATAATCGTGTCTCAACCAATCGAATGAGGTCGTTTTGATATTCAATCGAAAACATAACAAATAGGAAACGCTTCGTTATACTTGCATCAAACAGGATGATCACGATAACTGTAAATCAAAAAGATTTAGCCTGTGAATGAATTCAAACCATAACTGACACATAACCAAAACGTGACAAGATCAATCAAATAGGATTTGTCATAGATTTCGATTACTGATTCTTTCACAGTCAACAGACAGGATCGATTAATTTTGATCACAATCATTTTAATCAAATGGAACGTAACAGAGTTTGACCGATTCGTTTCCAATTCGAGCGCGGATTTCATTTGAGCGTATTGTTTTTATCAAAGAAACAAGGTCAATTAACTTGGAATCAATCAAATATAGAACAACATCGTAACATGTATCCTCCCGAAACATTTACCAGTCCTAGCACACCAATGATAATGAAATCAAATCTGGGTAAGATTGTAACAATCAAACTCAATCAAACCGTTTATCAACTATAGCACATGCATCATAAACAAATCCAATCTGAGCATGATACAAACCCAATCATTTGGAGGCAAACCATTAATTTTATAAACTAGTCAATCAGATCTCAAAACATACCACTCAAATCCAATCGAAATCTAATGATTTCTAAACTGGGAATAACCATATCATATATTGAATCAATTTTTTTTTTGTTCAAATCCAGTCCATATATAGAATGCATGCAATGTAAAAGAATCATTTAATGATGTGAACAGAGTTGTTTGAAAACTAAAATCAAATCGTTATATAAACCTGGATTATTTACAAAAGAAATTGATATTAAACATACCTGTGTAACGACGAGGCTATTCAATTATGCCAGCTTGGAATTTACAACAGCCGTGGTTGATTCCAGATTTTTAAACAAGATGGAGCCAGTCGTCTTTTGTTTCTTATCTGTCGCTTGTAGCTTGGCCTTTTGACTGGTTAGGGTTGCAATCTGGTCCTCCAAAGATTGAATCTTTGACTGGAGAATCGAACCATCATTATAGTATCACTCTAACCATGCATTACATTGATCACAGGGTGACACTCTAGGTTTAGACAGAGCAGGGGAGGATTTGGGCATATGATCGAGGGTTTCACAAGGTAACTTAATGCCTGGGTAGTTAGGGTCGTCCTGTAGGCAGGGGGGTAGGTTTGACACAAAGTCATACGAAGGTTCGAGACACAGACCTTGCGAATAGGGGTATTCGCTAGCCAAGAAAAACTCCACTTCTGAATCAGAGTCCTCACTCAATACGATAGGGTTTGGCTCGACAGGAGATTTTGGATTATTTCTTGCCATCCGCGAAATTAAACGTGCATTCTTTTTCCCTTTGGCGTTTGCAGTGAGGTTTTCTTTGTGATTTTTGCCCATAGGCTTAACAGTCTCAACACTCTTAGTCACATTATGAGGTGATTCGATAGGAAGGTCAGCCGGGGGTTTAGGTAGAAGGATATGGTAGAGTACTGGGGGTACAACCTTGACCTCGCTGACCACTAGTTTGTCAACCTGTGTAAAGTTCGAATCCCCGAAACTATTGCGAGCCACGAAATTGCTCCAACAATCCCCGTGCAGACTCAAATGACAGACAACAATAATCTTCACCAGCCCATAATGAAAAAGGCTACTATCAGCCTGGTTTATTTTGTACTTCTTTCACATTTTAAACAGGCTTCTATGCAAATAATAGGGCATATTGAGCTGATAACACATAAAAACCATAAGAAAACGTAGGTGGTGTAGGAACACAAACCCGTACCGACCCTCACAGGTGATAAACTATTTGATTATCATCAATAAATCATGCCAACGTTGTTTAAGCATGGTCACGGGCATACCTTTATCACAGGAGGTGATTTTGCGTGACTGGAAGAGCAGTGTCCATGGGACCTCCTCTACTTTGCAATTCTCAGACCATCGTTGTCCAGTGATAGGAAAACCCATAGCAATACTGATAAACTATTCATCAATTTCCAATTGAATATCACCAACCTTGGCTCGACATCCATCAAAGGTCATGGTAAATTGTCAATCTACGCAGAGGTTAAAACCCTCGAATCTTTGTATAAATGGAAGCCACCCATTTTCCTCGAGGTCACTGCGGGCACTGTCAAACATCAACAAGGTTTGGCTCCCATTGGGTTCAACTCGGACGACTGGTGCCATGAATCGAGCACATGGTAAGGGTAGGTCCGAATTCACCAACGCACAGGAGCAGAGCTATTCGGTCTAACAACAATGAATGATCAAAGGGGGAAAGCATTAATATGCGCATGCGAGGGTGGTGGAGTTATTCACCGCCATGCACAATAGTTATGGTAAAGTACAACTGCCAAGTTCCACATCTGTTCAAACAATCATAGCATAGCTCAAAAACCATATCGTTTGGCCAACCAAAGAATCAAATGGTGAGTGTTATGCCAACGCGCCAAATCAACTATAGTTTTTCAAACCATTGACATTCAACGTGAAACCAACCCCAAATGTTAACCATGCGCCATTGTATAAATGTTTAACCAATGTGCCAATCGAATTCAGATTTTTGACAAGCCAAACGTTATAAAAAGATTAGCATAAGGCTCATATCATATATAAAAACAAAAATAAATCATAACCCTTATGCAATTCATAGAATCAATGATTAGGCAAGTATAAATCCATATGCTCAATGCCTTACAAACTTAATGAAATCAAGTTATGCAATCAATATAAAAATTTCTAATGAACATAGTTTAAAAGTCCTTTCAGCCACATAATGATAAACAACAGGTCAGCGCAGTAGGCATATCAATAAAAGATCATGACAGTTCAGATAGTGATCGAAATGTGACTTCAAACGGAGAATTTTTCATGCTTACAGTCGTGAAAACTTAACGAAAAATAAATGTGTAAATGTCGCAAGCAATGAAAGTGTCGTTTATTCGAAATTGCGACAAAACTTCTATGTTTGCAAGACATAGGTGTAGGCAGCTTATAGACGATAGGAAAAAGTGAGTTGGCTGCCAACAATGGCAACACACTGGTAGAAACAGTTATCTCTGTCAAAAGAAAAAAATTCAGATTTAGACAGCAAAGAAAATTTCAAACTCAAAAATAACAACCAGAAAATCGTACTAACATCATCATTAATCATTTTTCCCAGCAGTGTTTTAAAAGATGAAAACCAATGACAATCTTAAGATCAGCAAGTCACGATATTAAAGATAAAATCTTCAATACTGTTGGCATGACCATTGCTACTAGCAGGCATCCATAGCCTCGACAGGGTTTCCTTTTAACCCACTCTGACATCTGTATCCTGTCAAGAAGTTCTGGATCAGAATAAAGAACATTAAAGAGGTTTCTCATTTTTTTTTGCAAATTTTCATGTACCCGACATTGCTTCGTTGTCAGCAGGCCTGTTCAGTACCCCGACGAAGTTGTCTTGGTGCCATGCTTGCATTTACCCGCTGCCAACAGACCTGTTCAGTATCCTGGCGGGTTTACAAGCACTTCCCACAGCTCTTATTCATATTTTATTTTGTTCTTCAAAGGTATATAGCTGAGCGGGGTGACGCTGAAAATTTTAATATTTTAACATATTTTTTCAGACCTCATCAGAAATTTTTGCACTGTCCTTTATTCATCTCCAGAGATGTTTTATTTATAAAAACAACTTCCTACGACAGGGAGACATCTTTTTTGAGTCATTCCTTTACGGAAATGGGACAGCGTAAAAAATATAATAGATGATCATGAAAAACTTTGCTCAGAGATTGAAATCAATAAACTTCTTTCAAACAACAGAATTTTTCCAACATAGATATCAGTTTTAGCAATATATCATTGATGTTTGTACAGAATTTTTAGAAGTTATTTAAGAGAATAAAATCTCTAATCGTCTTTTTCTGAATAGATCAGTATACAGGTATGTGTATTGTTCAAAAAACACAAAAACTGATAAATTCAAATCAAAATCAAACATAAAGCAAACGAGAAAACAAAATAAAAGCAAAATATGTACATAACATACAAGGGTAGTTATCATGCAAAGTATCTTTTCAGGGCTTGGCCATTCACCGGGTAGGTGTCAAGCTGCCCTTTGAGATTCTGCAAATGAAAAGAACTAGGACCCAACTTTTTAGCAATTAAAAATGGTCCAAGCCATAAGTTTTGAAATTTGGTGTGCTCACCCTTTTCCTTGTGCGGTTTATCCCACTTCAAGACGAGATCGCCTACTTAAAAATTCCTATCAGAAACAGAATTAGAATCGAACCATCTTTTAATCAATTTTTGATTTTGATCTAACTTACGCTTAGCTTGGGCTCTTACTTCTTCCAACTTCATCAAAGCGTTAATGCGGCTTTCTAAAGGGGGACAATCTTCTTCTTGAACTTTTTGTGACAACTGAAGTGAAGGAAGAAGAATGTGAGGTGGCAGAATAGCTTCTCTTCCATAAACAAGAAAAAAGGGGGAGTTAACTATAGCGGCTTTGGGTGTTACCCTATCATCCCATAGTGCGTTTAGCAGTGCATTGTGCCAATTCTTGTGATTTTTAGACACAGTTCTCTTGATTATTTTGATCAAGTTCTTGTTTGTCGATTCTGCTAATCCGTTGCCCTGAGGGTAGTAACTAGTAGAAAACTTCAACTTAATTCCCTTTTCCAAAGTGAACTCGGTCATCTCAAGAGAAGAAAAGTATGAAGCGTTATCAAATACCAGACAGTCAGGGATACCAAAACGAGTGATGATATTCGAATTTAGGAAGGCAATTACCTGACTGGTGTTGACAGTTCTTAGCGCAGCAGCTTCAGACCATCGAGTAAAGTAATCCTTGGTTGTCACAATATACTTGTGTTGTTGTGAGGATGGAGGGTTAATAGGACCTATGATATCAAGGCCCCATTGCTGGAAAGGAGAATCCACTGAAACGGGTTGCAAAGGAAAGGCTGGTTTTTGCAACCGCCCTGATGCTTTCTGACAGATGATACATTTACGACACAAGGCATGGGAATCTCTAAAAATCATGGGCCAGTAATAACCGACTCTCAGAACCTTATGAGCAGTGGTGTCACCACCAAAATTGCCACCAGATTCTCCTGCATGCAACTCGAGCAAGACTTTTTCTGCTTCGTCCTTTTCAAGACAACGCATCAATACGCCGTCAAAACTCTAACGAAACAGGATACCGTTAACCAGATGAAAGGAGGCAGACTTCAGTCTCAGCGCTCTTCTTTTAGTGGGGTCAAGGTGACGAGGGGCTGATCCATGTTCAAGACAAAATCTTATATCGTCGTACCAAGGACTAACAAGGTTTTGTGCACAACAGATTAGGCTTTGATCGCTTTGTCCTAGGTTTGACTTATCACTATCTTCTTGATGTCCAGTTTCTGAATCAACAACCAACTTACACAACCCTTGGCCTCTCATGATCCGAGCTGGGGTGATTTCTAAGTCATACTCCTGCAAGGAGGTGACCCAGTTGGCTCTCTTCTCTCCTAACTCCTTCTGCACTAACAAATTCCTCACGGCAGGGTAGGGGACAATGACTTTCATCCTTGACTTCAAAATATAGGACCGGAAATGCTTAACTGCTTTGAAAATAGTGTAGACTTGCCTCTCAACCACTGGGTAGTTAAGTTCAGCACCTTTGAAAGCATATATCATAAAGGCGATGGGTACTTCGTTGTTATCGACATTCTTCTAAGTTAAGACGACGACATAGGAACGATCAGAGGCAAAAGTATAGAGTGTAAAATCTTGAGAGAAGTCAGGGCTCATCAGAGACAGAGCGTCTATTATGGCCTTCTTTATGACATTAAAATCTTGGTTTTGTAGGGATCCCCAGTGATATTGGGTGTCTTTCTTAATTAGGTTCTGCAAGGGTCTAACCATTTCGGAGAAGTTGGGAACAAATCTTCTCATGAAGTTAATTTGGCCTAAGAAAGACTGCATGGATTTTTTGGATGTAGGTGGGGGAAGTTTGGCGATGACTTGAGTCCTTTCGGGGTTAATAATCATCCCATCACTAGACACAATGAATCCTAGAATTTTACCATGTTCTACTGCAAATATGGACTTCTTGGGGTTCAGGGAGATGTCGTATTTACGAAATCGTAGCAGAACGACTCGTAAGTGAGTTAGATGATCGTCTTTTTTTTTTGAAAATACAGTCACATCATCTAAGTAAACTATGATGGACTGATTGCTTAAGCCTCGAAAAGCAATGTCCATTGCTCTCTGAAAGGTAGCACCAGCATTAATCAATCCAAAGGGCATTTTTCGATAAGATTAAGTGCCCCACGGGGTACGGAAGGTAGTTTTCAGTTGGTCTGGCGGAGACATCAAGACTTGGTTGTATCCAGAGAAACCATCTAGCAAGGATAGCCTCTCGGAACCAGATACCTATTGAAGGATCTGTTCCATGGGTGGGACAGGATAGTTATCTTTGTCAGACGCTCTATTGAGGTTTCGGAAATCGACACAAAGTCGGATTTCCCCGTTTTTCTTCCGCACTGGGACAAGGTTGGACACCCATTGAGTGTGTCTAACAGGAAAGATTATTTTAGCACTTAGGAGTTTATTCAATTCTTTTTGAACGGTCAGTTCAAGTTTAGGATGCATTTTCCTCAATTTCTGTTGGAAGGGTAAGGTTTGGGGCTTCATCGGGATGACATGCTGTATGATATTAGGATAGAACATTTTAAGATCATCGTACGTCCATGCGAAGACATCTTTAAATTCTTTGAATAATTTAATGAATGCAATTTTTTCTTGTCGAGAACATCCCAATCCTAAATTAATGCATTGAGGTTTTTCATCAGTTCCTAAGTTCACTTTTTCATACGACAACAAGGAACTATTGGTTTTACAATTGACCGTCTTTTTAAATTTATCTTCAAAATCATAAAACTTTTCTAATCTAACTATGTATTTGGGTATCGAGTTTACCATATCCGATATAAGTTCAGGAGATTTCAGATCAGGTATTACTGTAAAGTCGTGCAAATTGTCGTCGTGCGTGCGTTCATCTATCACCACGCCTTGAAAGGTTTCTTCCATTGGCAGAAAGTCAATGATTTTTTTATCATCGTCAAATACTCTCCAATTAGTGATATTGTCAGGAATAGATGGTCGAAACAATAGCTCCACGGAGAATGCGTTTGAGGATAAGCCTTCTGTAGGAAGAAGTTTAGAAGCTACATTAGCTAATAAATCTTCTTCAGTGTTATTTGATCTAGGAATGGAATTTATATTGAATGCAGAAAATTTATTCATCAAACTCCATACCTTAGACTGGTAGCTTTTGAGATGTGGGGAAAGACAGTGTATAGAATCTCTTACCTGTCTAACCACTATTTCAGAGTCGCCAAATACAACCAGATTTTGAATGTTCATGTCCAGAGCTTTTCTGAGACCTTGCAGCAAAGCCTCATATTCTGCAGTATTGTTTGTACATTCAAATTCTAGTATACAATCCATTAATGTCTTGTTACCTGCCATATCAATAATGATGCAGCCTGCACCAGCTCCTTCTTTAGACTTAGAACCGTCGAAATATAGAGACCAAATTTGATTTCCATCGGGCTCATGGGACTGTTGCATAGAATCTGTTGGTTTCACATACGCTATGACCTCAGACTACTGTTCTGGATTGATGATAGGTGAAGCCTCGGCCATGAAATTTTCAAAGAAGGTGTCCATCCCTTGGACTTCGGGTGAATCAGCGGGAGGTGTATATGGTTCGTTAGGATCGTTCAAATATGTGACCGTGAATTTAAGGTAGCGCTCACGATTCACTTTAATCTCGTTGGGCTTTCCATTCTCTGGGAGCCATAAGTGAGACCAATCAGTTGCGAAGTAACCATGTAGCTACTCCGACCAGTCCCTGCTTAAAAACAGACCATACACTTCTGGAATATCCACAACGATTATATCAATAACTTGATGAACCTTAGGGTTAGACGATAATCTAATCAATACATTTTTTAGTTCCCCTATAACTTTAACATTTGTCTGATCAAGTTGTATGATTTTTAAAGTAGATGGTTCCACTTCAGCGTTAATCTTTTGGCAGACAGACCAAGGCATCACATTGGACGACGCCCCTGAGTCCACCATACAATTATGCACATTTCTGTTGAAAATCTCGAAAGTTAAAAGAAAAGGAGGTACATGTTTGCGAGTACTGGGGGTAATAACTTGTGGCTTCTTACTCGCATTTTCTAATGCTACTTTATCTACATTATTTACATTATTTACATTATTTACAGGAGCTACCAGAAGGCTTCCTTTATCTTGAGGATCAGGATTATTTTTAGTGGAAGTCTTTTGAGGGACTTTTCTTTGCACAACCTTGTTACCACTCGAATTACCATTCTTTCCATTCTCTGAAATATTTTGCAACATTTTTTGTAACAAAAATGGAAACTTCAACAACTCATAAATAGAAATGTTAGCCCTTAAATTTTTAAGATCTTCAACAACATCATAATCTAAGTTGGGGTTCACATTACTCTGTTTAGTTTCTGCTGATTTAGATGGCTTTGGAGGTGAAGTTGTAGTGTTTTCGGTAGAAGGCTTGTTTGTTGTATTACTCCTAGTGTTATAAGGGTGAACAGTCTCGAAGTTAGCTTGAAAGAGGCTATCCGAAAAGTGTCCAAAGATGTTTGGAGGAGACTCTTCTTCTTGAACCATTTCTTGTTCAACTACTTCCTGAGGGATATCGGGGGGTATCAAGTTATATTGGGCTTCTAGAATTGTTTGAAGAGCACATTGCAAACTCTCTAGGTTAAGGCCCTCGGTGGTTGGACTAGGTCGGTTGGTAGGAAAAGGTTTCCGGAAAGGAATTTTGTAGGGTCCTTTACTCGAGGAAGCCTCTTCAGTTGACCTTTTTAAGTCAGTAAATTGATTTGATAGTTTTTGAACAACTTTAGTTAAACTTTCCAAATCAGAGTTTTCAGGTTGTGCTTTACTTTGAGTGGGTCTGGAGAGAATTTCAATCTTCTTTTTGGGAGCAGGACTAGCCTCTGTTTCATTTTTGGAAGATTCCTTAAGGCTAAGTATGTCTTTTTCAATTTGGGTGGCCTCCTCGAAGGCTTCTAACAACGTAGCTTTCTTGGATCGTTTAACCCAAATAGCTATACTTTGATGTAGAGCTTTAGTGTAGTAAGATATTATAAGACTTTCAGCAGGCATAGAATCTGTAGGGATTCGGTTTTTAAGTGTTAAGAATCTTTGATTAAAGTCTTTAACTTTTTATTTTGGGTTCATTCTTAAGCTAGAAAGATCCATGACTAGGACTTCCGGAGGTTTACTGTCTCCGAACTTTTCCAAAAAACATGACTCAAACTTTTCCCAAGACACGATGGTATGTGGCTATTGGGAAAAGTACCATGTGGATGCATTACCCTCGAAAGTGTAAGGGAACAACCTACAGACAACATCTTCATGTTCAACATTGTGGAGTCTAATGGCTAACATAAATTTTTTGATTTGATCTTCAGCTATTTGTTTCGAATCAGGATCAAACTTGGGAAGCCATTTCTCTGGGTGCTTAGGTAAAGGGTGTTGGGCTCCAGGTACAGCTACAACATCCTGATCAATCCAGGGCCTAGCAGGGTTGTTCTGATTTGCCATTGGGGTAGTGGGTGTAGAAGGCTAAGAAGGTGAATTGCCTTCGTCTGACGAGGAATCTCCTCCATAAGAAGAAGGAGATGAGGGAGGTGGTGAAGGAGGTATCCCAGATCCTCCTGCAACAAGATTTAAGATTGGATCTGAAGGATTCACAGTGAGGCTAGTGTCACCTAATTGTTATCTGATATCAGAGAAGTCCAAAGGTTGACCCCACGGACGGTTTGGTTGCCTAAGACGAGCTAAGGAACTGTGTGTTTTAATAAGAGATTGACATACAATCTCTTGTAGGTCACCACGTGTAGGATTAGGGGTTGCTGGCTCAACTGTGATCTGAGGATCGTCGGTTGAAGTAGTTGTTGTTTGAAGGGGAATATTATCAAGTGAACGGCTTCTAGTCACTATAGGTGAGCGATTAGGGGGTGGAGGAGTTTTATGACCACCTCGTGCCATTAATTAAGTTCAAGCCCTCCTTCTAGTGCCATTTGTTGATGGGAAAAACTGACCGTCCGTCAACTGAGAGAGTGGAACCGGTCTGGGGTTGTCTAATAACCCAAGCCGTTTGGAATGAACCACCCTGAAGGGTTTAGCAGCTTCGTTGGCCACTCTAAGGTCTTAAGAAAACCAAAGAGAAAACTAATCTAAACTAACTAATCTAACTAAAACAATTAAAACAAACTAAAACTAAACTAAACTACTCTAACTATTCTATATACAATCTACTAATTAATATTATACTAACTCTAATCAATTGTCTAATTACTAACTGCAATATCACTTATTCACAAAATGTACAATATAAACAACCTACAGATTTAATTAAAACCTGCAAAACTCATTATATTCTGCCCTAAGACAACGAAATATGTTTTTGTTGATTTTTTATAAATGAGGAATAAAACTTACTGAAATTAAACAATATAATATACTAAACATATATATCTAACTAAAAATACTAACAAATGTACTAAACAAATAAATGACAAACTGACCTGGAAGCGCTCCAAGTTTTCCCTGTGTGTGATGACTTCGAAGCTGGTCGGAGGAAGGAAACTCGCACCGGATGGTCCAGAAGTTTTTTGTAAACGATAGGTTGTGCTGCTCTTTGAGTTTATTTATAGGACAAACAAGACATAAAAAATCATAACAATTATATGATTTATAAATCTCTGCAATAAGGGAAACCTGTTATGCAAAAACTTATACTTAATAATCCAATTAATGAAGAAGAGAAATATGTACTTCACAAACTGAATCAAGAAATTGCTATGTTTTCTAAATACTAGAAGAAATCAGATATGGATAATATTGATTAAATTATATCATTTGCAAAAGATTAAGATAGCTAAAGTAGTCATTAACCAAATACAAATTGATACACATAACATGAAACAAAATATTGATATCATGAGAAGCTAAAACTGTAACAAAACACCAAATTCTGCCTCAGTCTGTATTAAAATTCCATATCCTTGTTCTCCCACGAATGAGGATGATTATTATTACAAAAATAATAAGTATTTATAAGTCTTTCCACAAGGTAAAACCTCCTTGTGGATAGTATCAAACTGTTTACATAATCTGGGAAAATATCCCCAAGATCAACTAAACTAGGAAATTAAAATGCAAGTAAAATATCTCAAATATCCTCTAACTAATCATCAAATCCAATGCAATTTCGAATTGAACTGAAATGGACCAAAAATAACAAGTTAGAGAGGTATTTTATTAATAAAACAATAAAAATTTAATTCCACAGACTTAGCTACAGAATCACCTGATTCTGTAACTAGTCTAAAATAATATACAGAATCAGAATTAAAATCAAATCAAATCTTTTTAATAAAATCAAATTGAATTAACAACCAATTATCTTCCAATGATTAATTGAAAACGAATCAAAATGATTTTATCATTCAACATTAAACAACATCAAAATGATTCAATCAAAAACAGAGATAGGAATACTCTGTTGTTTCGTTACCACAAAATCAGGTCTTCAGATTCATAATCAAAAAAGTAATAAAATTGTTTCATATCCAATTGGAACTGATAATGAAACATATCGTATGTGATACGATCTAATCCAACACAACCATTTTCCACTTATTATAGCTGTAATGATATAGCAACAAGATTCAAATCATTTAATCGAATGCAAGGAAATAACTACTTTGTTTCGATTATCGTTATAAGTCGGGTAAATGAAATTACATGTAACAGCATCATAATCGTGTCTCAACAAATCGAATGAGGTCATTTTGATATTCAATCGAAAATATAACAAAGAGCAAATGCTTCGTTATACTTGCATCGAACAGGATGATCACAATAACTGTAAATCAAAAAGATTTAGGTTGTGAATGAATTCAAACCATAACCGACACATAACCAAAATGTGACAAGATCAATCAAACAGGATTTGTCATAGATTTCGATTACTGATTCTTGCACAGTCAACAGACAGGATCGATTAATTTTGATCACAATTGTTTTAATCAAACAGAACGTAACAGAGTTTAACCGATTCGTTTCCAATTTGAGCGCGGATGTCATTTGAGCGTATTGTTTTTATCAAAGAAAGAGGGTCAATTAACTTGGAAGCAATCAAATATAGAACAACATCGTAATAGGTATCCTCCCGAAACATTTACCAGTCCTAGCACACCAATGATAATGAAATCGAATCCGGGTAAGATTGTAACAATCAAACTCAATCAAACCGTTTATCAACTATAGCACATGGATCATAAACAAATCCAATCTGAGCATGATACAAACCCAATCATTTGGAGGCAAACCATTAATTTTATAAACTAGTCAATCAAATCTCAAAACATACCACTCAAATCCAATCGAAATCTAATGATTGCTAAACTGGGAATAACCATATCATATATTGAATCAAAATTTGTTTTGTTCAAAGCTATTCCATATATAGAATGCATGCAATGTAACAGAATCATTCAATGATGTGAACAGAGCTGTTTGAAAACTGAAATCAAATCGTTATATAAACCTGTATTATTTACAAAAGCAATTGATATTAAACATACCTGTGTAACGACGAGGCTATTCAATTACGCCAGCTTGGAATTTACAAGTCGTGGATGATTCCACATTTTTAAACAAGATGGAGTCGGTCGTCTTTTGTTTCTTATTTGTCGCTTGTAGCTTGGCCTTTTGACTAGTTAGGGTTGCAATTTGGTCCTCCAAAGATTGAATCTTTGACTGGAGAATCAGACCATCATTATAGTATCGCTCTAACCATGCATTGCATTGATCACGGGGTGACACTGTAGGTTTAGATAGAGCAGGGGAGGATTTGGGCATATGACCGAGGGTTTCACAAGGTAACTTAATGCCTAGGTAGTTAGGGTCGTCCTATAGGTAGGGGGGTAGGTTTGACACAAAGTCATACGAAGGTTCGGGACACAGAACTTGCGAATAGGGGTATTCGCTAGCCAAGAAACGCTCCACTTCTGAATCAGAGTCCTCACTCAATACGATAGGGTTTGGCTCGATAGGAGGTTTTGGCTTATTTCTTTCCATCCGCGAAATTAAACATGCATTCTTTTTCCCTTTGGCGTTTGCAGTGAGGTTTTCTTTGTGCTTTTTTCCCATAGGCTTAACAGTCTCAACACTCTTAGTCACAATATGAGGTGAGTCGATAGGAAGGTCAGCCGAGGGTTTAGGTAGAAGGATGTGGTAGGGTACTGGGGGTACAACCTTGACCTTGCTCACCACTGCTTTGTCGACCTGTGTAAATTTCGAATCCCCGAAACTATTGTGAGCCACAAAATTGCTCCAACAACCCCCGTGCAGACTCAAATGACAGACAACAATAATCTTCACCAGCCCATAATGAAAAAGGCTACTATCAGCCTGGTTTCTTTTGTACTTCTTTGACATTTTAAACAGGCTTATATGAAAATAATAGGGCATATTGAGCTCATAACCCATAAAAACCATAAGCAAACGTAGGTGGTGTAGGAACACAAACCCGTACCGACCCTCATAGGTGATAAACTGTTTGATTATCATCAATAAATCGTGCCAACGTCATTTAAGCATGGTCACGGGCATACCTTTGTCACAGGAGGTGATTTTGCGCGACTGGAAGAGCAGTGTCCATGGGACCTCCTCTACTTTGCAATTCTTGGACCATTATTGTCCAGTGACAGGCAAACCCGTAGCAAGACTGATAAACTGTTCATCAATTTCCAATTGAATATCACTGATCTTGGCTCGACAGCCATCAAAGGTCATGGAAAATTGTCGAGCTACGCAGAGGTTAAAACCCTTGAATCTTTGTATAAATGGAAGCCACCCATTTTCCTCGAGGTCACTGCGGGCATTGTCAAACATCAACAAAGTTTGGCTCCCATTGGGTTCAGCTCAGACAACTGGTGCCATGAATCGAGCACATGGTAAGGGTAGGTCCGAATTCACCAACGCACAGGAGCAAAGCTATTCGATCTAACAGCAATGAACGATCAAAGGGGGAAAGCATTAATGCGCGCATGAGAGGGTGGTAGAGTTATTCACCACCATGCACAATAGTTATGGTAAAGTACAACCGCCAAGTTCCACATCTATTCAAACAATCATAGCATAGCTCAAAAGCCATATCATTTGGCCAACCAAAGAATCAAATGGTGAGTGTTATGCCAATGCGCCAAATCAACTATAGTTTTTCAAACCATTGACATTCAACGTGAAACCAACCCCAAATGTTAACCATGCACCATTGTATAAATGTTTAACCAATGTGCCGATCGAATTCATATTTTTGACAAGCCAAACGTTATAAAAAGATTAGCATAAGGATGATATCATATATAAAAACAAAAATAAATCATAACCCTTATGCAATTCATAGAATCAATGATTGGGCAAGTATAAATCCATATGCTCAATGCCTTACAAACTTAATGAAATCAAGTTATGCAATCAATATAAAAATGTCCAATGAACATAGTTTAAAAGTCCTTTCAGCCACATAATGACAAAAAACAGGTCAGCGCAGTAGGCATATCAATAAAAGATCATGACAGTTCAGATAGTGATCGAAATGTGACTTCAAACGGAGAAGTTTTCACGCTTACAGTCGTGAAAACTTAACAAAAAATAAATGTGTAAATGTCGCAAGCAATGAAAGTGTCGTTTATTCGAAATTGTGAAAAAACTTCTATGTTTGCAAGACATAGGTGTAGGCAGCTTATAGACGATAGGAAAAAGTGAGTTGGTTGCCAACATTAGGCTAGTCTCTTTGAATTATGTTTGTGATGGACAGGAAAAGCACCTCTGCAAATGGACAACATAACATTACTCTTGAATTCTCCTCCTCTTTTCCAAGACTTGCCTTTGTTATATAGCTCTTTGGAGGAGGCTTGGGAGAGCTTCTAGGTCTACTAGAGACTCGAATGTTGTGATTTCCTAGGCCCCAACCACGAAGATACAACTCATCCCTCACTCATATCCTCATAACTCCCTGAATATAGAAGTTCCATGGGCCATTGCTTGTTGAATTATTGTTTTCATGTGATGGTCATCGCTTGTTGTCCACTATGTGTCCAGCGATGATCTCCAAAAAGGGATCAAATTTTAGGCAAAACGTTTATTTTGTCTTAAATCCTCTTGTGGATTCCCTTCTGACCTGTAGGGTGGAAATTGAGACTATAACACCCCTTTCATGGTTCCATGTGTTGTGATAGCAACTTGATATCCAAGTGTGTACATATATGTCTGAGCATGTTGTTTACTTTAGCTTCATGTCAAGTAATCTTGGCAACATCATATGCTTAATAGTCAACCCTTGCCATGAGCTAGGAAATTGAGTCATGAAGCCTTATGGTACTTAGTGTGAATATCTCCAATTTATACTCCTTTATTTCGTTCCTCCATTGATGCCTAGTTGCAAGTATTTTCCATCAAACTGCTTAATATCCCATCAACATGTTATCCAAAACTTTTCTCAATATGTAAGTAGCTTGAGAGGAGTTTCTTTTTGAGTTATATCATTGATATCATAATGTTTCGTCCACCAAAAAAATTTTTACTCCAGAGGTATATCCACTCAATCAACACACTATAAGGAATATTTTGAGATAGGCCTTCCGCGATGGTTCTAAAAGGGCCTTTTTTCAACACTAGTGGGAGTATGTTGGCTGCCCAACTTGCACCTTGTTTCACATCTCTATTCAAAACATGCTATCATCTTTTACTCACTCCCTAGAAAGTGTATTTGTTAGGTTGATAGGTTTTAGGTGAAAATGTGTAGTTTTAACGCTTGTCATTTTTGCTAATTATTTTCTCGTATTGAGAATGCATTTTTGTTTCTCTTAATGATTGTTTTTTATCTTTAAATTCATGACTGCAAAGCATGAATTTAAAGCCTCTTTTCATGCAAAAACACTAGAAGAAACTATGTCATGGTTTTCCTTTGCATAATGTTGGTTGTGGAACCTGATTATCTTCCTGATTCAGAGGTCTTTTAATTTCATCCATGTTTATACCCCATGAAGTATTTACACCCCAAAAGTATGTACACTCTTCCATGCAGGGGAGTGTAGAGGGGGTGTACCCCCTCTGCGGGGACTGGGGGAAAGCGGGCCCCTAGTGGGGGTTCGGGGGCAAAGCCCCCAAGGGAAAAATTGCCTTGTAAATGTATATTGTAATTTCATTGTAAATCTGGACCGTTCATTATAAGGTTGCAAATCTAATGATAGAGATTATGTTAGGGTTTTTTTCCCTAGAAGGCAACCGTCTTTTATGAGGGAAATGTATTGTGGCTATGGCTGATGGCGAATATTGTATTCTGAGATAGGAGACTGTGAGAGAAAGAAGAGGAAGTTACATCGGGTTTGTTGTAGGTTGTATCCCTTAATATGCTGGATAATAATAAAGGAAGGACCTGGCAATTTCTCTGGTGGGCATAGCCCACACTGGGTGAACCACGTAAATCTGTGTCTCTATTGTATTCTTCTGTGTTTTGTTTCCACATTTGTTTTATTTTATTACTCCACGGTCCTATTTTTCTAACAACTGGTATCAGATTGAAAGGTAACTCACAGGAAAAGAGGGTTCCTAGTTCGAGTGGGAGCAATGTCGGAAGATGGAAAGTTTAGGGTCGAGAAATTTAACGGCCAAAACTACCAGTTATGGAAGATGCATATGGAAGACTATTTATATCAGAAGGATCTATTCCTACCATTGGGCAGAATAGCAAAGAAGTTGGTGGCTACGAAGGATGAAGAATGGGAGATTCTTGACAGAAAGGCTCTAGGAACGATACGGCTGAGCCTGACAGCATTGGTGGATTTCAATATTTCCAAAGAAAATACAACAAAGGGTTTGATGGACGCATTGGCCAAATTGTATGAAAAAACCTCGGCATCCAATAAGGTATTTCTAATGAAGAGATTATTTAATATGAATATGTCGGAAGGTGGGTCTATTGCAGATCATTTAAATGATTTTAATACGGTTACTAATCAACTAAGTTATGTAAAAGTGGACTTTGATGATGAGGTCAGGGCTCTTCTAATCTTGTGCTCATTGCCAGAAAGATGGAATGGCTT
>ML783168.1:573942-587889 GCA_009831015.1 Picea engelmannii | reverse complement strand
GATAGAATACATGTCCAGGGTCCCATATTCATCAACAGTTGGCAGCTTGATGTATGCAATGGTTTGCACAAGACCAGATATTGCACATGCAGTGGGAGTTGTGAGTAGATATATGAACAATCTAGGTAAAGAACATTGGGAGGTAGTAAAGTGGATTTTCAGATATTTGAGAGGTACTGCTAATCATGCATTATGTTTTGGAGGTTCAGAAACTATTCTACAAGGATATGTTGATTTAGATATGGTAGGTGATAAAGATAGTAGGAGGAGTACCACAGGGTATGTGTTTACTATAGGTGGAACAACAGTAAGTTGGATTTAAAAACTGCAAAAGGTTGTTGCACTTTCAACAACAGAGGCAGAGTATGTTGTTGCTACAAAGGCTAGTAAAGAGATGATTTGGTTACAGAGGTTTATGGAGGAATTGGGAAAGAAGCAAGAGAATAGCAGGTTGTACTGTGACAGTGAGAGTGTCATTCATCTTGCAAAGAATTCAGCTTTCCATTCGAAGACTAAGCATATACAGTTGAGGTACCACTTCATATGATCTGCCTTGGAAGATGGACATTTGAAGTTGGAAAAGATACACACTAGCTAGAATCCTACAGACATGTTAACAAAGGGAGTAACCAGGGAGAAATTGATTTCCTGCTCAGTTTCAGTTGGTCTTCAAGAATGAAGATGAAGATGAGAAATTTTCTAGGTCCAAGAAGGTTCAGATTCCAGCATATACAACAGTGGTGGAGTTGTTGAGATCAGTCTCCAAGTGGGAGATTGTTGGTTTTGGAGCCTGATTATCTTTTTTATTCAGAGGTATGTTACTTTCAGCCATGTTTATACCCCATGAAGTATTTACACCCCAGAAGTATGTACACTCTTCCATACGGGGGAGTGCAGAGGGGGGGTACCCCATCTGCGGGGTCCGGGGGGGCTATCCCCCTATATGGGGGGTCTGGGGGAAAGTGGGGGTTCGGGGGTGAAGCCCCTGAAGGAAAAATTGCCTTGTAAATGTATATTGTAATTTCAATGTAAATCTGGACTGTTCATTATAAGGTCGCATATCTAATGATAGAGATTATGTTAGGGTTTTTTTCCCTAGAAGGAAACCCTCTTTTATGAGGGAAATGTATTGTGGCTATGGCTAATGGTGAATATTGTATTCTGAGATAGGAGACTGTGAGAGAAAGAAGAGGAAGTTACACCGGGTTTGTTGTAGGTTGTATCCCTTCATATGATGGATAATAATAAAGGAAGGACCTGGCAATTTCTCTGGTGGACGTAGCCTACACTGGGTGAACCACGTAAATTTGTGTCTCTATTGTATTGTGTATCTTTTGTGTTTTGTTTCCACATTTGTTTTATTTTATTGCTCCATGGTCCTATTTTTCTAACACATAATTCAAAGCCTATCGTTTCTTCTAGCTAAGCTGAAACATGAGAAGAGGGTTCATGAAGTATGTTGATTATAGGATTAAGACTTAAGGGATTGATTATCTCCTAAATCTAATTTTGATATGCAAATATGAATTTGGTTATGTTTGAGTGTCCTAAACCTTGACACAAATCATCCTTAAACTAAACTTTATGACAAAACTATGTTTCAGAAACCTATTCCATACTACAAACGATCGACCTATCTTTCATGGCCCTATCTAAAAATCTTATGTTGCACCATTCTATTTTATGATCTCTTGTTCCCATCAATCGACCTTATGGATATCTCTTTAATCATAAGTGCATCAGGGGGGATGTCCTTGTTATCAGGCTAGGGTTTTGTGGCAAGCGAAGAGGGTTACATGGGTTCTTTTGTTTTGAGCTCGGTTGTCCTCTACTCGGTGGGAGATAATAAACAAATTGAGTGCAGAATAATTCCAGGGTATCCTCGGTTATTCCATTTATTGTTTGATATCATTTATTTTGCCTCAACCTTCTCTGATTATTATACGTTTACCTTGTTGTGTCTTCAATGTTATCACTTTCACAAAATTTACCCCTATGTGCTTTGGTTCACCCTAACTGTCAATCCTTTTGAAAAAACCATGGCTCCTGTAGTCCAAATAGAACCAAACGGCCTACAAACTTTGGTAATCCATGTCGATGTGACCGATAAGCTCACCCAGGTCGGTTGGTTAGATTTTGTCCAGTCATTTAAAGGGTTTAATTTGGAAGTGGCCAGACAATTCACCAAGAACTTTCATGGAACTAGGGTTAAAGTTGGAGATATCCAGTTCCAGGTTAACGAGTAGTTTATAGCTCAAGCTACTGGTCTTCCTCAGTCAGGGGTAAATGGTTTAAAAATGTGAAGGTAAAAACATCCCTTGGCTGTTTCTATTGGTATCTGAGAAACAACCAAGGGATGGTTGGTCTTCCATTGGAATGCTTTCACACCAAATGGCACGGTCTCCTGTTAATTTTCAAATAGTTCATTACCTGCAAGGGATGATATGGTCTGATTTTGTTTTCACATATACATTTACTTATGGTTTTCCTAGGGTTTCGCCTAGACTTTCCCTTCTATCTTCTCAAAATTTTGCAAAATATGTCTAGGTTTTACCAACGCCCAAACCAAAACCCCAAAACTAGTTTGTTCCATCATGGTTTTATTCAGACTATAGTTGAGCATCATCTTGTTAGTGTTGGGAAAAGTTTGGAAAGTTTCCTATGAGAAATCGTTTTTTACCCAAGCACAACAACCCTGCTAATAACATTACTCATGACGTTGAAGAGATTTTACCTCCTTAGAGTCCACCACATGAAGTTCGGATTGAAATTCAACTCCACAGAGATCCTATTTCGTCATCCGATCATCAAAAATGTGCTTTACCTGCAATGAAAATGACACTAAGGAAGAAGGAGTTTGTTCCTAAGAGGTATTTAGAAACTGTCATGACTAGTTTAAAGTATTGATTATCAGATTATGTTGATTACCAGTCAGGGCCTATGAATTCAGTGATTGAAGAAAAATATAAGGATTAGAGAAAAAGAATGAAAAAGTCACACCAAGCCTACGAAATTGATTTTAGAAATAAGAGGTATGGTCGTGTTCTGTCCAGGATGATTCGAAATAAAAATAGGAAAAAGGATAGGCCAATTCCAACAATCACTATAATGGATCACGATTCCTTAGAAGACGTAATCTGAAACTGTAAAGAAGACAATCATGTCCAGTATGATTCTATCTAGAATCTACCTCCTTTCCTTCGAGATTGTGAAGGATATTCGGGCATACAAGATTATCTAAAAGCTAAAATTGTGCAAGAGAGATCTTTAAAGACAGATCACCAACATTCAATCCTAGATTTGGAACCTAAGTACTGTATTGGGTTTAGAGATACTATATTGATGTCCCGTATCTGCAAATGTGTCTAAATCAAGTAACAAGGAAAAATAGAGCGTTGGAAGAGGATAACAGGAAACTAAAGGCTGAAGTACAAAAATGCATATCTCGGGTGAGTAAAAGGCCAAAACATTCTAGAGATATAATCATAAAAAAATCAACAAATGAAAACCTTGTTATTGGATCATAAATGCATGCTTCTACATTCTTGAATGTTTAATTTGGGTAAACAAATTTAGTTTCATTTTGGTTGAGTTTGTTTTATTTTGATTTGTTTTTTCGTAATTTTTTTAGACTAGATACATAATCAAAGATTATGTAGCCAGTCTTAATTTAGTTAATGAGAGTTCTAATTTTATTTAATTTTTTTTTCAGGTCTCCAAACAAACTGATGGATGTTATATGCAATGTTTAGCCAATGAAGATCATAGATGTTGGTTTTATTTTGATTAGTGATAGACTTTATCTTCAAACAGTTGGCGATCTATTTTTTATTATTGTAACAAACATTTATAAAGTTGTTATGAATATTGTTATTATGACTTAGATTAGGATTTATTTTCTCAACTATTCTATTTTTGAAAAGATCTACCTCTATCCTGTGGATATGAGAGTCAATCATTGTTTTGTTTAAATACTTGTGTTATTTTGAAATGAGACACGATTGGAATTATGGGACCATGTACTAAAGTTTATTTTGAAGGAGAATATGAATACACATTTTGCTCAGTGGTTTTTTTCCTATCAGTAAAATGTTTTGGTATGGTTATTCTATTGGTCATCTAATTTCATATTCTTCTAAGCTAAAATGTGTTGATTAAATTAGCTTTCATATGTTTTATCAATACATGATTTGATGTTTTCATTTCATTCATGTCATTTATGTTTTATAAACAATAGTCTATTATTCCGACTTATTTAGATCCATATGATATTTCAATTGTAAGGGAAATATCTCAATATTTTGAGTTGATTCATATATTTTGAATTTGTTATAATCAATTACGTTGGTTGGAATTGTTTCCCTCCTCGCATATTGGTTCATAAACTATCATAATGGGTCTGATTTTGAATTTTCCTTATGTTTCATAAATGACATATCAATTACTCAATTACCTGGATTTCTTTGGGTAATACCATAAGTCTTTCTACTCAGTAAATTGCTTGCCATATATTCCTCTTTGGAAGACAGGTTGTTGGAGTAAATATTACACAGGAATACATAATCATAACTTTCTTTTGGTTGTTGATCAGTAGCAGGTTAGTTTTCTTTTATTATTTTAGTTTAGTTATATTTTTCCAAATGAATAAGAATTAACATTTAAACTTAAAGTGCTTTTCCCATTTAAGTTAAAACATTATAATTTGCATTCATTCCTTTTTCTTAGTTTGATTTTTTTCTTATTAAATTAGTAATTAGTTTTAGGATTTTGTATATGTATATTGAGTTATGTTTCCAACAGTGAAATTTTAGTTTCACAAGGCTTTAAATAAACCTTGTACATATATGTGTATTGGAGATTTTGTAATTAAACGTTTGCAGGATTTATTAATGTATACTTAATGTAAATACAATAGTGAATGTCTATAGTAGATTTTTTTATTATCAATAGTTAGTCATTTTTTTTAGTTTAGATACCTTTATCTACTAACGGAGCCATAAAACCCATCAAGGTAAGTTATCTCAAACGGATTAGGTTACTTAGACAACCTCGGACTAGACTTTCCCTTCCAGTTGATGAGTGTTCACTTATGTCCGTCAACAAATGGCACTAGAAGGAGGGAATGAACGATATTAATGGAACGAGGTGGTCAAAATACACCTCCTAACAAACACTCTCTAGTTATAACTTGTACTTTCTCAGACTCCACTATTGTACCCAATACAACCACTACATCTGAAGCCCAGCATGTTATTCCACTCAAACCACATTCTCAATCTATTCATGTCAAACATACGACATTGCTTCCTCAGGGACTTGATGTACAGGAGATCATCCAAAATTCTCGTCAATCAGTAATAAGATCCCAAGATACCTTGGCCAGAATTAGGAAGTTGGGTGACCAATTGGATCAACCTCTTAACTTGTCTGATCATCAGGAAAATCTTCCTATTATTGTTACACCAAATTACACGTTGCACAACATTTTTGTTAACCCATCTAAAACACTTGTTCTAGGTCCTTGGGGATATTGTCTTCCTCCTTCACCACCCGATTTTTCTCCACCTCCTTTTAGAGGAGAATCCTCTAATGAAGAAAGTTCATCTTCTGAACAATCTCAAACTTCAAATAACTCACAAACTTTATCTCAGATGGCTAATCAAAATAATCATGCCAGGCCTTGGCTCGACCAAGATGGTGTTGTCATACCAAGACCTCAACATCCTTTACCTAAGCATCCTAAAACATGGTTACCTAAGTTTGATCTCAATTCTAAACAGTCAACTGAGGATCATATAAACAAATTTATGTCTGTTGTAAGGATGACAAATGTAGAACATGAAGATGTCGTATGCAGGATTTTTGCTTATACCTTCGAAGGAAATACCTCCACATGGTACTTCGCACAGCAGCCTCAAACTATTATTTCCTGGGATAGATTTGAAACCTTTTTCTTAGAAAAATTTGGAGACGACAAATATCCTAAATTCTTAGTCTTGGAGTTATCCAGTATGAAGATGAATCCCAAAGAAAAAGTTTAGATTTTAACCAAAGATTTCTTACACTCAAAAATAAGATCCCTGCAGATTTTAGGCCTGCAGAAAATCTAATTGTTGCTTATTATGCTAAATCCTTACATAAAAATACAACCATGTGGGTTAAAAGGTATAAAACGAATAATCTATTAGAATCTTTTGAAGAAGCAATGCTCGTTGAAAAATACATGCTCAGCTTGAAGGATAACACAAATCCTAAAACCGAATCAACTTCTTCTTCCAAGCAGAAGATACAAATTCACCAAACCACCTTCTAGTAAGAAACATCAGGAACCCATAGATATGAAAATCTTGTAAAAAGCCTTTCAAAATTTATCCGACTAGGTTGTATATCTGAAAAGAGTCACAAAGGAAGGATCTTCTAGAAAAGGAATTTATCAAATCTCTTTTAGAAGACCACCTCAAAATCCTCCCAATAAGCCAACCCCTCCAACTGAAGGTATGAGTTTAGAAGGATTACACCATGCTATACAAGCCTTATTAGTTGGATTTGATAATACTTCCAATATCTCTTTTGAACAACAAAATGATGTAGAAAATGAGGATGAGGGAGAACCTAATGAAGGAGATTCATCTCCTCCATCTTTCGGAAATTTTTCGGACAATATTTTTCAAGCCAACTTTGAAATCGTACATAATAATAAACATCCCTATAACACTCGTAGTAAAAATCATCCTAAAGATCAAAATAAATCTGCACCTGATGCAAACAAAAATGCAATATCAAAACAAAAAAAACAAGTTAAAACATCAAAGAGTTTTTCTTTCTTTGATCTAGACTATGATCCTATTGAGGATTTTAAAAGATTAAAAGAAAATATTTCCATCTATGAACTGCTTAATTCCCCTTACATCCAACAGAAAATGTTACAAAGCATAGTTTAAAACAGTAACAATAAGAAGAATCATGTTTCGGACTAAAGCACACCTGAAAACATCAATAACAAAAAGAAGGATACTCTAGATAAAAGTGTACCTTAAAACATCAATAAAAAGAAGGATGTTTTAGATAAAAGTGTAGAAAACCTGGATAAAATTCCCTTTGATGTAGCAAATAAAAATAAACAACCTATGAATCCTTCCCCCACACCACGAAATAGGTCTAACGTGCCACATTTTCTATTAACATTCGAAATCTTTAACATAAATGTACATAATTGTATGGTGGAATTTGGGGCTTCATCAAATGTGATTCCTTTGTTGGTGTATTAAAAAATAAATGTTGAAGTTAAGACATCTGATATGAAAATCATTCAGTTGGATAGAACTAATGTTATGGTGGTTGGGGAGATTAAATATGTTTTGATTAGGTTGTCATCCAATCCGAAAGTACATCAAGTAATCGATATTGTAATAACATATATTCCAGAAGTGTATGGCATGTTCCTAAGCAGGGATTGGTTTAAACAACTTCATGGTTGTTTTGCTACAGATTGGTCTCACCTGTTAGAACTATAAGTCACCCTAGGATTGCATCGAAGGTAAGCCTAGTACCCATCAGTTTATATGTCACAATGAATAAATTTAAAGAGGTCAAATAGGTGTCGACTCAAGATAATATTGTTTTAACTTAGAAAACTAGACCAGCATGCACAAGAAGGTGAGGTCTTGATCAAATTCAGTCAGTAAGTTGTAGTAAGGGTGAGTAGGAGGAAGAACTGGTGAGGAGAATGTAGAGGTCTTCTATGGACATCAGGTCTTCCAGCAGCCTAAGGAGTAAAAACTTTGAAGACAATATCCTCTTATATTCAAAGCTTCAGGAGACTAAAGAACATTAAACAGAATTATAATCAAGCATACATCACAATACATTTAAAACAATCCATGTGAATCCTCAAATCATGGACACTTCAGTATCAGAGGCAAATAAGATGAAAAGGAAGTTGATTGTCATTAAACAAGAAGTCTCAAATCAAAATACATAACCAGAAAACTAGAGCTTCATCAAAACTTTACAATACAGGAGCCTTGTTCAACCATCGACCATAACAAAATATAAAAAATGACTACATATACTTAGAACAAATCACCACTGCAATCAAAGCTTTGAGTTGGAGAGCTCCCTATCAGACTGAACATGCATGCAATCTTCTGGTAGATTGTGCATGTGGTCTTTTGTCAGGCTACCCATGTAGTTCTCTGTTAGACGCAATCTCAGGCCTGCCAGTCCTTTCTGTCTTTCCATTTATGTGGTGAGACGAGGTTTCAACCACCTCCCTCATCTTCATTAACTACCTACATTGGGATCAGGACGGGCCTAAGTCAACTCGACGCTTGTATCTTTGTTGGACTTTTGCAAGGAACACTAGCAAGTGGACGTGGACATTGGTGATGATGAGTTGGAGAGGCATTGTCGTAGACTCACATGGTACAGTGAGTGAACGGAGACCATGCGAAAGGTTTTGGTTGGGAATGCATGAGCACCAGTATTCAGGGGATGAGGTGTAAAGGCACGAGGATGATGTGGAAAGGGGAGAGGAAGATGTGGAAAAGGGAGAATATGTGGTGGCCAAGTGATGTGATAGATAGGGAGGGTCAACGACAATAACGGTGGAGGTGACATGGAGTGTGAGTGGAAGACAGATATTGGGAGGTGAAAGGGGGAGAAAATATAGTGGGGAAGAGATAGACGCGTGGTCGGGTGAGTGGAGGACAGGTGTTGGTGAGAGAGCGGGTGGTAAGAGGTCTACTCTGAGGGGGGGTAGGTGGTAAGTAGTAAAGCATGGGGGGGTCCGAGTTGATGAGGAGGTGACACGATAGTGGGGGCCCCATGTTGGAAAACCACCAACTCGGACCCCCGCCCTGTTAAAGGTAGAAAGTACGGGGGGTCTGAGTTGCTATTGTTGGCCGTATATCTGAGCACGCATTGCTTAGCCACAAATATGATCGTGCTCCTTAGAAAAGAACACCCAAACCATCATTTCTCCCAAAAAATAGGATAAAATCCCAAAGTGGGTCGCGCAAGCACCCTTTTCTTGATTTTTTCACCAAAGGGATATTTTCTAGGGGAAAAAAACACCCTTGCTATCAAAACTTGTGTTAACATCACCTATGGTTGCCACTCAATGGTCATCCAAATAAACTTAGGGTCAATAGGGAAAGTTATCTAAAATACAATTACAAATCTGAATGATCCAAACAAACCTTTTGTCCCAAGTGTGAATGCATTAGAAAATCAAGGTATGAATACTTTCTTTAGGAATTTTGTTGTTAAAATATATACTATTGCAGACCCTAATCATTAATCTAATATATCATTTTTCACTCAAGTAATGACCTCTAATCATATTGTAAATATTGACCTCTAATCATACTGTAAATATTGTACATAGTTATGAGAATGATAAATTTGGTCTTTGTACTTTGATGCGTCTAAGTCATGTGAAGGAGTTGGTGTCAGTTTTCTATTGATAGATCCCAAAGGAAATAATACATTTATTTCTTGGATATTAGAATTCAATTACACAAATAATATTGTGGAGTATGAAGCTCTATTACAGGGACTCAAGAAAGAAATTTATCTCGATGCTAAATGTTTAGTTGTATTCGGTGATTCTAAAATTGTAGTCAAGCAGGTAAAAAATGCCATTCACTGTGTATCTGTTCATCTTAAAAACTACCAGAACGAGGTATGGAACTTGATTAATAGATTTCTTTCTTTTAACATAAGTTCTATTCCTAGATCTAGCAATTCTAAAGAAACTTTATTGGCCAACGTAGCATCAAGATTATTGTCCACTGAAGGATTATCTTGTACTCATTTTCTATTGAATTGATATTCAGGCAGTCAATTCTGGATAACATCACTAATTGGCGGGTGTTTGAAGACGATCAACGGATCATTAATTTCTTACATATGGAAGACACTTTTCAAGATGTTGTGATTGATGAGAATACTCACGATGAAAATCTCTGCGATTTTATGGTAATATATTATTCACGAGTAGCTAAGAGTTCATCTCACATAGTAAATTTGATCCCTAAATCTGTCATTAGATTGGAAAATTTTTATGATTTACACGACAAATTTAAGGGAGTTGTTAACTATAAAATGAATAGTTCCTTGTTGCAATATGAAACATTAAATTTAGGAACACGTGATCAGCTCTAGAACATTAATCTAGGCACAGGGTGCACACAATAAGAAAAGTCAACATTTATTAAACTATTTAAGGAATTTAAATATTTGTTCGCTTGGACTTATGAAGATCTGAAAATTTTCGATCCAAACATAATACAACATGTTATTCCCATGAAACCTCAATCCCAATTCTTCCAGCATAAACTAAGAAAAATGCACCCAAAATTAGAACCTACAATCAAGAAAGAATTGAACAAGTTGTTAATTGCTAAGATTATTTTTCCTACTCGACATACTCAATGGGTGTCCAATCTAGTCCTGGTAAGGAATAAAAATGGGGAAATATGACTTTCTGTAGATTTCTGCAACTTAAACCGAGCCTCTGACAAAGATAATTATCTCGCTCCTCCCATGGAACAAATATTACAACAAGTATCTAGTGTTGAAAGACTATCCTTATTGGATGGCTTTTCGGGTTATAACAAAGTCCTAATATTTCCATCAGATCAGCTTAAAACTACATTTTGGACCCCTTGGGGCACTTATTCTTATCATAAAATACCTTTCGAGCTAATTAACATTGGAGCCACCTTCCAAAGGGCCATGGATACATATTTTAGTGGGCTTATAAATCAATCGGTGGTTGTTTATTAGGATGATCTTACCATCTTTTCAAAGAATAAAAAAGATCACTTATCTCACCTAAGGAGTGTATTGGAACGTTGTCGTAAGTATGTCATTTATTGAATCCCAAGAAATCAATCTTTATTGTTGACCAGGGAAAGTTACTTGGTTTTCTAGTATCAAAAAATGGAATGATGATAGACCCTGAATGAACACAATCCATAGCCAACTTTCTCCTCCATCATCCAAAAAAACCATGCAGTCTTTTCTTGGTAAAATAAATTATGTCAGACGTTTTGTTCCTAGTTTTTCTGAGATGGTGAGACCCCGGAAGAATATGATAAAAAAGGATGTTATTTTTAAATTGGGATCGCAAGAAAACCAGACCTTTAATTCCATCAAACAAGCCATAACAGAAGATCCATCCTTGATGAGTCTTGATTTTTCCAAAGACTTTACCATCTATACTTTCGCATCAAATGGATCATACGTTGTAGTGCTTACCCAGAAAAATGATGACAATAATGAAATCCCCATTTCATTCATGAGTTTTGTTAGAACTCAGTAATTTCTTTGTGTTGTATCAAAGAAAGCCCCAAGGTAATTGTTTAAATCAACTTTAGATTGTATTATGACCTATACAATCAGAGAGGGCTCTCTTGTATGTCTAATGACTAGTAATAACTCAAATATTTCATCAATAAATGCACATAGGTCAGATTATGAAATAGGACAAGTTTATTTTTGTTTTAAAAGGGATGGTGGGACAAGCAAGACAGAAAGTACCATTGGGAAATGGAGTCAACTTAAGAAAACGATAGAAAAAAATAACTTAGTGATTGAACTCGAGAGGATAAAGGCTAAATGAGAAACAGTCTTCAGTTAAAAATCATTTTGTGTGGAGAAAAAAAAACACATGAAGCAACTCAGAGCACCACTGGGAATGAATTCGGAGTTAACTTAAAAGAATCACAGTTTGTCTAAATGCACGAATCTAGAGCACTACGCAGTGAATTCTAGATATGAAATCATGTTCCGATTTAGACAGAAATTACAGATGTGAATATAAGAGAACAATAAATTACATACGAAAAGAAAAAATGAAATACATCATACTACCACCATTGGAATCTTTTCATCAAAGCTTCGAGACTTTTGCATTAAGTTTCAATCAGATCAAAACAAACTACAATCAATAGTCACTATCTACACTATTCCTCCAACCAACCTCTTTTACATGAAAATGATCCCCATATATAGAAAACTAATGTCACCCTTGGCTTCTAGGGTTTAACTACTCTCTCCTAGAATCATGGATCTGATTTCTTTGAAAGAGAACAATAAATTCAACGGATTTACTAAAAATAGAAAACCCGACTTTGCCAAATCATAATCATAACTGAAATATTATTTACAATCATTGATCATGATCAAAATTTGACCATATGGTTGTGATAATTCATCATGTGCATTTTTGGACACTTTGTCACCCCTGCACAGCAAGTCTACTACGCAGCAGTAACCTACAACGAAAAATGCAGTGGATTGCACAACAAACTAGGAAAATAGGCATTAAATATGACATCATATATCACTAATAAATCATATCTCGGTTTATTGAAATTCATCTCTAGCTAGCCGGAATACGTCTCGCAAAAACATGTCTAAGAGATTTTTTCAAATATCTCCAAAAATATGAAACGTTTTTCAAATCAAAGAGATTTTTTTATTATTTGGTTTGTCCTCAACAAAAACCTATCGGGGATTTTCAAACTTCCCCTCTAGTTGGTCATAAAGTGATCTTGAAGTTAACCACTAAACCAGTAATTTGTGCAGCGTGACATGTAGCCTGTGCACAGGAAAATCCTCTGTGAAAGCATCCTATGCATGACAAAATCCTATGTGCGATAGCATCCACTACACGACAAAATCCACTGCACAATGAAATCCATTGCACGACAAAATCCTTTGCACGGTGAAGTGCTCTGCACAGCACGTAGCAAATTTTGCAGCACACAGTTGCAAATGGAAATGGAACAAATAAATGATAAGCTTCCTTTTGAAACTGACCCTTGGAGATGTTAGATGATGCCAGACATAAAAAAAATATGGGTGCTAATAGGCATGACTTTGCAAATTGTTGACAAACCTCTAACCTTAGCTATCAAAATCATTGTGCTAATAGCTGGCTCCAACGGGGATGCTATCCTCCATGTGAGGTAGAAAAGAACAATAGACCAGGCACCTATTCATTGAGCTTCTCCCAAAATCAAATTTCCAATTGTAACGTGTAACCTGCATTTGCTAAAAAACCAAAGTTGTATATGCTCCAAACTGAAATCTGAAACTAAGTTGAAAATAAAAATTGCAGATTGCTAAAAGAAATGCTCATAGTATCGGGCTTATTCGCACTCCTACCTACCCTAACTATTGAAAAAGATGCCAATAAAGTGAAATCAAAATTTCAATGAAACCATGCAAGCACTTTATCCACTTTTTTCTTTCTTTGCACATGCTTGCTCCAAATCCTATTTACTGATAAGTCATTCAAAATTTTATCTATAAATTCAAATCTTTAAAAATTAAAAACATAGGGATTGTTTTCTGCCTCCAACAAAGCTACAAATGGATCCTCCAAAACATACCTAAAACAACAATCATGTTTCATCCCTTCCATTGGATCCTTGTTTTCATGTAATTCAACCTGTTAATTACCACAAAAAGGATGAAAAAAATGTTGAGACTGTTGGACATAACAATCTTCTGAATCATAAGACAGTGTTAGCTAAAATGAAACCCCTAGTGGCAAGCAATCCATATCTAACACTGATGTTGATTGGCCATCATATTTATTTCCAAGATGGTAGTTGATCATAGGTTGCAAATCTGAACTAAAATAACCTTCCATGTAATCAACAATAGGGTCATTAAAAGTATGAGAAGGTTGTTGGTCCTCTTCACTGATAACAAATTTCTCATGTAAAACAATGCCACTGTGAATGCAGTCAAACTTCACTACTTCCTCTGTTATCTCATGATTTAATTTCAACAATTCAAAGGAAGAAAAACATAATGGAAGACAATTTTCATTTGCAAGTCCACTACTTTTTTCATATTCAACATCATGCCTGGAGGATTTCTGATTTGACACATTATAAACATTTTTCTTCGGAAATTTGAAAGAAG
>ML783168.1:555550-571590 GCA_009831015.1 Picea engelmannii | reverse complement strand
ACTGATGGATGTTATATGCAATGTTTAGCCAATGAAGATCATAGATGTTGGTTTTATTTTGATTAGTGATAGACTTTATCTTCAAACAGTTGGCGATCTATTTTTTATTATTGTAACAAACATTTATAAAGTTGTTATGAATATTGTTATTATGACTTAGATTAGGATTTATTTTCTCAACTATTCTATTTTTGAAAAGATCTACCTCTATCCTGTGGATATGAGAGTCAATCATTGTTTTGTTTAAATACTTGTGTTATTTTGAAATGAGACACGATTGGAATTATGGGACCATGTACTAAAGTTTATTTTGAAGGAGAATATGAATACACATTTTGCTCAGTGGTTTTTTTCCTATCAGTAAAATGTTTTGGTATGGTTATTCTATTGGTCATCTAATTTCATATTCTTCTAAGCTAAAATGTGTTGATTAAATTAGCTTTCATATGTTTTATCAATACATGATTTGATGTTTTCATTTCATTCATGTCATTTATGTTTTATAAACAATAGTCTATTATTCCGACTTATTTAGATCCATATGATATTTCAATTGTAAGGGAAATATCTCAATATTTTGAGTTGATTCATATATTTTGAATTTGTTATAATCAATTACGTTGGTTGGAATTGTTTCCCTCCTCGCATATTGGTTCATAAACTATCATAATGGGTCTGATTTTGAATTTTCCTTATGTTTCATAAATGACATATCAATTACTCAATTACCTGGATTTCTTTGGGTAATACCATAAGTCTTTCTACTCAGTAAATTGCTTGCCATATATTCCTCTTTGGAAGACAGGTTGTTGGAGTAAATATTACACAGGAATACATAATCATAACTTTCTTTTGGTTGTTGATCAGTAGCAGGTTAGTTTTCTTTTATTATTTTAGTTTAGTTATATTTTTCCAAATGAATAAGAATTAACATTTAAACTTAAAGTGCTTTTCCCATTTAAGTTAAAACATTATAATTTGCATTCATTCCTTTTTCTTAGTTTGATTTTTTTCTTATTAAATTAGTAATTAGTTTTAGGATTTTGTATATGTATATTGAGTTATGTTTCCAACAGTGAAATTTTAGTTTCACAAGGCTTTAAATAAACCTTGTACATATATGTGTATTGGAGATTTTGTAATTAAACGTTTGCAGGATTTATTAATGTATACTTAATGTAAATACAATAGTGAATGTCTATAGTAGATTTTTTTATTATCAATAGTTAGTCATTTTTTTTAGTTTAGATACCTTTATCTACTAACGGAGCCATAAAACCCATCAAGGTAAGTTATCTCAAACGGATTAGGTTACTTAGACAACCTCGGACTAGACTTTCCCTTCCAGTTGATGAGTGTTCACTTATGTCCGTCAACAAATGGCACTAGAAGGAGGGAATGAACGATATTAATGGAACGAGGTGGTCAAAATACACCTCCTAACAAACACTCTCTAGTTATAACTTGTACTTTCTCAGACTCCACTATTGTACCCAATACAACCACTACATCTGAAGCCCAGCATGTTATTCCACTCAAACCACATTCTCAATCTATTCATGTCAAACATACGACATTGCTTCCTCAGGGACTTGATGTACAGGAGATCATCCAAAATTCTCGTCAATCAGTAATAAGATCCCAAGATACCTTGGCCAGAATTAGGAAGTTGGGTGACCAATTGGATCAACCTCTTAACTTGTCTGATCATCAGGAAAATCTTCCTATTATTGTTACACCAAATTACACGTTGCACAACATTTTTGTTAACCCATCTAAAACACTTGTTCTAGGTCCTTGGGGATATTGTCTTCCTCCTTCACCACCCGATTTTTCTCCACCTCCTTTTAGAGGAGAATCCTCTAATGAAGAAAGTTCATCTTCTGAACAATCTCAAACTTCAAATAACTCACAAACTTTATCTCAGATGGCTAATCAAAATAATCATGCCAGGCCTTGGCTCGACCAAGATGGTGTTGTCATACCAAGACCTCAACATCCTTTACCTAAGCATCCTAAAACATGGTTACCTAAGTTTGATCTCAATTCTAAACAGTCAACTGAGGATCATATAAACAAATTTATGTCTGTTGTAAGGATGACAAATGTAGAACATGAAGATGTCGTATGCAGGATTTTTGCTTATACCTTCGAAGGAAATACCTCCACATGGTACTTCGCACAGCAGCCTCAAACTATTATTTCCTGGGATAGATTTGAAACCTTTTTCTTAGAAAAATTTGGAGACGACAAATATCCTAAATTCTTAGTCTTGGAGTTATCCAGTATGAAGATGAATCCCAAAGAAAAAGTTTAGATTTTAACCAAAGATTTCTTACACTCAAAAATAAGATCCCTGCAGATTTTAGGCCTGCAGAAAATCTAATTGTTGCTTATTATGCTAAATCCTTACATAAAAATACAACCATGTGGGTTAAAAGGTATAAAACGAATAATCTATTAGAATCTTTTGAAGAAGCAATGCTCGTTGAAAAATACATGCTCAGCTTGAAGGATAACACAAATCCTAAAACCGAATCAACTTCTTCTTCCAAGCAGAAGATACAAATTCACCAAACCACCTTCTAGTAAGAAACATCAGGAACCCATAGATATGAAAATCTTGTAAAAAGCCTTTCAAAATTTATCCGACTAGGTTGTATATCTGAAAAGAGTCACAAAGGAAGGATCTTCTAGAAAAGGAATTTATCAAATCTCTTTTAGAAGACCACCTCAAAATCCTCCCAATAAGCCAACCCCTCCAACTGAAGGTATGAGTTTAGAAGGATTACACCATGCTATACAAGCCTTATTAGTTGGATTTGATAATACTTCCAATATCTCTTTTGAACAACAAAATGATGTAGAAAATGAGGATGAGGGAGAACCTAATGAAGGAGATTCATCTCCTCCATCTTTCGGAAATTTTTCGGACAATATTTTTCAAGCCAACTTTGAAATCGTACATAATAATAAACATCCCTATAACACTCGTAGTAAAAATCATCCTAAAGATCAAAATAAATCTGCACCTGATGCAAACAAAAATGCAATATCAAAACAAAAAAAACAAGTTAAAACATCAAAGAGTTTTTCTTTCTTTGATCTAGACTATGATCCTATTGAGGATTTTAAAAGATTAAAAGAAAATATTTCCATCTATGAACTGCTTAATTCCCCTTACATCCAACAGAAAATGTTACAAAGCATAGTTTAAAACAGTAACAATAAGAAGAATCATGTTTCGGACTAAAGCACACCTGAAAACATCAATAACAAAAAGAAGGATACTCTAGATAAAAGTGTACCTTAAAACATCAATAAAAAGAAGGATGTTTTAGATAAAAGTGTAGAAAACCTGGATAAAATTCCCTTTGATGTAGCAAATAAAAATAAACAACCTATGAATCCTTCCCCCACACCACGAAATAGGTCTAACGTGCCACATTTTCTATTAACATTCGAAATCTTTAACATAAATGTACATAATTGTATGGTGGAATTTGGGGCTTCATCAAATGTGATTCCTTTGTTGGTGTATTAAAAAATAAATGTTGAAGTTAAGACATCTGATATGAAAATCATTCAGTTGGATAGAACTAATGTTATGGTGGTTGGGGAGATTAAATATGTTTTGATTAGGTTGTCATCCAATCCGAAAGTACATCAAGTAATCGATATTGTAATAACATATATTCCAGAAGTGTATGGCATGTTCCTAAGCAGGGATTGGTTTAAACAACTTCATGGTTGTTTTGCTACAGATTGGTCTCACCTGTTAGAACTATAAGTCACCCTAGGATTGCATCGAAGGTAAGCCTAGTACCCATCAGTTTATATGTCACAATGAATAAATTTAAAGAGGTCAAATAGGTGTCGACTCAAGATAATATTGTTTTAACTTAGAAAACTAGACCAGCATGCACAAGAAGGTGAGGTCTTGATCAAATTCAGTCAGTAAGTTGTAGTAAGGGTGAGTAGGAGGAAGAACTGGTGAGGAGAATGTAGAGGTCTTCTATGGACATCAGGTCTTCCAGCAGCCTAAGGAGTAAAAACTTTGAAGACAATATCCTCTTATATTCAAAGCTTCAGGAGACTAAAGAACATTAAACAGAATTATAATCAAGCATACATCACAATACATTTAAAACAATCCATGTGAATCCTCAAATCATGGACACTTCAGTATCAGAGGCAAATAAGATGAAAAGGAAGTTGATTGTCATTAAACAAGAAGTCTCAAATCAAAATACATAACCAGAAAACTAGAGCTTCATCAAAACTTTACAATACAGGAGCCTTGTTCAACCATCGACCATAACAAAATATAAAAAATGACTACATATACTTAGAACAAATCACCACTGCAATCAAAGCTTTGAGTTGGAGAGCTCCCTATCAGACTGAACATGCATGCAATCTTCTGGTAGATTGTGCATGTGGTCTTTTGTCAGGCTACCCATGTAGTTCTCTGTTAGACGCAATCTCAGGCCTGCCAGTCCTTTCTGTCTTTCCATTTATGTGGTGAGACGAGGTTTCAACCACCTCCCTCATCTTCATTAACTACCTACATTGGGATCAGGACGGGCCTAAGTCAACTCGACGCTTGTATCTTTGTTGGACTTTTGCAAGGAACACTAGCAAGTGGACGTGGACATTGGTGATGATGAGTTGGAGAGGCATTGTCGTAGACTCACATGGTACAGTGAGTGAACGGAGACCATGCGAAAGGTTTTGGTTGGGAATGCATGAGCACCAGTATTCAGGGGATGAGGTGTAAAGGCACGAGGATGATGTGGAAAGGGGAGAGGAAGATGTGGAAAAGGGAGAATATGTGGTGGCCAAGTGATGTGATAGATAGGGAGGGTCAACGACAATAACGGTGGAGGTGACATGGAGTGTGAGTGGAAGACAGATATTGGGAGGTGAAAGGGGGAGAAAATATAGTGGGGAAGAGATAGACGCGTGGTCGGGTGAGTGGAGGACAGGTGTTGGTGAGAGAGCGGGTGGTAAGAGGTCTACTCTGAGGGGGGGTAGGTGGTAAGTAGTAAAGCATGGGGGGGTCCGAGTTGATGAGGAGGTGACACGATAGTGGGGGCCCCATGTTGGAAAACCACCAACTCGGACCCCCGCCCTGTTAAAGGTAGAAAGTACGGGGGGTCTGAGTTGCTATTGTTGGCCGTATATCTGAGCACGCATTGCTTAGCCACAAATATGATCGTGCTCCTTAGAAAAGAACACCCAAACCATCATTTCTCCCAAAAAATAGGATAAAATCCCAAAGTGGGTCGCGCAAGCACCCTTTTCTTGATTTTTTCACCAAAGGGATATTTTCTAGGGGAAAAAAACACCCTTGCTATCAAAACTTGTGTTAACATCACCTATGGTTGCCACTCAATGGTCATCCAAATAAACTTAGGGTCAATAGGGAAAGTTATCTAAAATACAATTACAAATCTGAATGATCCAAACAAACCTTTTGTCCCAAGTGTGAATGCATTAGAAAATCAAGGTATGAATACTTTCTTTAGGAATTTTGTTGTTAAAATATATACTATTGCAGACCCTAATCATTAATCTAATATATCATTTTTCACTCAAGTAATGACCTCTAATCATATTGTAAATATTGACCTCTAATCATACTGTAAATATTGTACATAGTTATGAGAATGATAAATTTGGTCTTTGTACTTTGATGCGTCTAAGTCATGTGAAGGAGTTGGTGTCAGTTTTCTATTGATAGATCCCAAAGGAAATAATACATTTATTTCTTGGATATTAGAATTCAATTACACAAATAATATTGTGGAGTATGAAGCTCTATTACAGGGACTCAAGAAAGAAATTTATCTCGATGCTAAATGTTTAGTTGTATTCGGTGATTCTAAAATTGTAGTCAAGCAGGTAAAAAATGCCATTCACTGTGTATCTGTTCATCTTAAAAACTACCAGAACGAGGTATGGAACTTGATTAATAGATTTCTTTCTTTTAACATAAGTTCTATTCCTAGATCTAGCAATTCTAAAGAAACTTTATTGGCCAACGTAGCATCAAGATTATTGTCCACTGAAGGATTATCTTGTACTCATTTTCTATTGAATTGATATTCAGGCAGTCAATTCTGGATAACATCACTAATTGGCGGGTGTTTGAAGACGATCAACGGATCATTAATTTCTTACATATGGAAGACACTTTTCAAGATGTTGTGATTGATGAGAATACTCACGATGAAAATCTCTGCGATTTTATGGTAATATATTATTCACGAGTAGCTAAGAGTTCATCTCACATAGTAAATTTGATCCCTAAATCTGTCATTAGATTGGAAAATTTTTATGATTTACACGACAAATTTAAGGGAGTTGTTAACTATAAAATGAATAGTTCCTTGTTGCAATATGAAACATTAAATTTAGGAACACGTGATCAGCTCTAGAACATTAATCTAGGCACAGGGTGCACACAATAAGAAAAGTCAACATTTATTAAACTATTTAAGGAATTTAAATATTTGTTCGCTTGGACTTATGAAGATCTGAAAATTTTCGATCCAAACATAATACAACATGTTATTCCCATGAAACCTCAATCCCAATTCTTCCAGCATAAACTAAGAAAAATGCACCCAAAATTAGAACCTACAATCAAGAAAGAATTGAACAAGTTGTTAATTGCTAAGATTATTTTTCCTACTCGACATACTCAATGGGTGTCCAATCTAGTCCTGGTAAGGAATAAAAATGGGGAAATATGACTTTCTGTAGATTTCTGCAACTTAAACCGAGCCTCTGACAAAGATAATTATCTCGCTCCTCCCATGGAACAAATATTACAACAAGTATCTAGTGTTGAAAGACTATCCTTATTGGATGGCTTTTCGGGTTATAACAAAGTCCTAATATTTCCATCAGATCAGCTTAAAACTACATTTTGGACCCCTTGGGGCACTTATTCTTATCATAAAATACCTTTCGAGCTAATTAACATTGGAGCCACCTTCCAAAGGGCCATGGATACATATTTTAGTGGGCTTATAAATCAATCGGTGGTTGTTTATTAGGATGATCTTACCATCTTTTCAAAGAATAAAAAAGATCACTTATCTCACCTAAGGAGTGTATTGGAACGTTGTCGTAAGTATGTCATTTATTGAATCCCAAGAAATCAATCTTTATTGTTGACCAGGGAAAGTTACTTGGTTTTCTAGTATCAAAAAATGGAATGATGATAGACCCTGAATGAACACAATCCATAGCCAACTTTCTCCTCCATCATCCAAAAAAACCATGCAGTCTTTTCTTGGTAAAATAAATTATGTCAGACGTTTTGTTCCTAGTTTTTCTGAGATGGTGAGACCCCGGAAGAATATGATAAAAAAGGATGTTATTTTTAAATTGGGATCGCAAGAAAACCAGACCTTTAATTCCATCAAACAAGCCATAACAGAAGATCCATCCTTGATGAGTCTTGATTTTTCCAAAGACTTTACCATCTATACTTTCGCATCAAATGGATCATACGTTGTAGTGCTTACCCAGAAAAATGATGACAATAATGAAATCCCCATTTCATTCATGAGTTTTGTTAGAACTCAGTAATTTCTTTGTGTTGTATCAAAGAAAGCCCCAAGGTAATTGTTTAAATCAACTTTAGATTGTATTATGACCTATACAATCAGAGAGGGCTCTCTTGTATGTCTAATGACTAGTAATAACTCAAATATTTCATCAATAAATGCACATAGGTCAGATTATGAAATAGGACAAGTTTATTTTTGTTTTAAAAGGGATGGTGGGACAAGCAAGACAGAAAGTACCATTGGGAAATGGAGTCAACTTAAGAAAACGATAGAAAAAAATAACTTAGTGATTGAACTCGAGAGGATAAAGGCTAAATGAGAAACAGTCTTCAGTTAAAAATCATTTTGTGTGGAGAAAAAAAAACACATGAAGCAACTCAGAGCACCACTGGGAATGAATTCGGAGTTAACTTAAAAGAATCACAGTTTGTCTAAATGCACGAATCTAGAGCACTACGCAGTGAATTCTAGATATGAAATCATGTTCCGATTTAGACAGAAATTACAGATGTGAATATAAGAGAACAATAAATTACATACGAAAAGAAAAAATGAAATACATCATACTACCACCATTGGAATCTTTTCATCAAAGCTTCGAGACTTTTGCATTAAGTTTCAATCAGATCAAAACAAACTACAATCAATAGTCACTATCTACACTATTCCTCCAACCAACCTCTTTTACATGAAAATGATCCCCATATATAGAAAACTAATGTCACCCTTGGCTTCTAGGGTTTAACTACTCTCTCCTAGAATCATGGATCTGATTTCTTTGAAAGAGAACAATAAATTCAACGGATTTACTAAAAATAGAAAACCCGACTTTGCCAAATCATAATCATAACTGAAATATTATTTACAATCATTGATCATGATCAAAATTTGACCATATGGTTGTGATAATTCATCATGTGCATTTTTGGACACTTTGTCACCCCTGCACAGCAAGTCTACTACGCAGCAGTAACCTACAACGAAAAATGCAGTGGATTGCACAACAAACTAGGAAAATAGGCATTAAATATGACATCATATATCACTAATAAATCATATCTCGGTTTATTGAAATTCATCTCTAGCTAGCCGGAATACGTCTCGCAAAAACATGTCTAAGAGATTTTTTCAAATATCTCCAAAAATATGAAACGTTTTTCAAATCAAAGAGATTTTTTTATTATTTGGTTTGTCCTCAACAAAAACCTATCGGGGATTTTCAAACTTCCCCTCTAGTTGGTCATAAAGTGATCTTGAAGTTAACCACTAAACCAGTAATTTGTGCAGCGTGACATGTAGCCTGTGCACAGGAAAATCCTCTGTGAAAGCATCCTATGCATGACAAAATCCTATGTGCGATAGCATCCACTACACGACAAAATCCACTGCACAATGAAATCCATTGCACGACAAAATCCTTTGCACGGTGAAGTGCTCTGCACAGCACGTAGCAAATTTTGCAGCACACAGTTGCAAATGGAAATGGAACAAATAAATGATAAGCTTCCTTTTGAAACTGACCCTTGGAGATGTTAGATGATGCCAGACATAAAAAAAATATGGGTGCTAATAGGCATGACTTTGCAAATTGTTGACAAACCTCTAACCTTAGCTATCAAAATCATTGTGCTAATAGCTGGCTCCAACGGGGATGCTATCCTCCATGTGAGGTAGAAAAGAACAATAGACCAGGCACCTATTCATTGAGCTTCTCCCAAAATCAAATTTCCAATTGTAACGTGTAACCTGCATTTGCTAAAAAACCAAAGTTGTATATGCTCCAAACTGAAATCTGAAACTAAGTTGAAAATAAAAATTGCAGATTGCTAAAAGAAATGCTCATAGTATCGGGCTTATTCGCACTCCTACCTACCCTAACTATTGAAAAAGATGCCAATAAAGTGAAATCAAAATTTCAATGAAACCATGCAAGCACTTTATCCACTTTTTTCTTTCTTTGCACATGCTTGCTCCAAATCCTATTTACTGATAAGTCATTCAAAATTTTATCTATAAATTCAAATCTTTAAAAATTAAAAACATAGGGATTGTTTTCTGCCTCCAACAAAGCTACAAATGGATCCTCCAAAACATACCTAAAACAACAATCATGTTTCATCCCTTCCATTGGATCCTTGTTTTCATGTAATTCAACCTGTTAATTACCACAAAAAGGATGAAAAAAATGTTGAGACTGTTGGACATAACAATCTTCTGAATCATAAGACAGTGTTAGCTAAAATGAAACCCCTAGTGGCAAGCAATCCATATCTAACACTGATGTTGATTGGCCATCATATTTATTTCCAAGATGGTAGTTGATCATAGGTTGCAAATCTGAACTAAAATAACCTTCCATGTAATCAACAATAGGGTCATTAAAAGTATGAGAAGGTTGTTGGTCCTCTTCACTGATAACAAATTTCTCATGTAAAACAATGCCACTGTGAATGCAGTCAAACTTCACTACTTCCTCTGTTATCTCATGATTTAATTTCAACAATTCAAAGGAAGAAAAACATAATGGAAGACAATTTTCATTTGCAAGTCCACTACTTTTTTCATATTCAACATCATGCCTGGAGGATTTCTGATTTGACACATTATAAACATTTTTCTTCGGAAATTTGAAAGAAGAAAAACGCAATGAAAAGGTTCTTTCACTTGATTCAAAACCTTCTTCATTTTATTCACTGTTGTCATATGCACATTTTTCAATTTCTTTGGATTGCTGAACATACTCATTTTCAGATTCATCTTCGACCAATGGCTGCAATTTTGAACTGACAAGACCTTCTACATAACAAGTAACAGGGTCATCAAACACATGATAATATTGTTGCACTTTCTTGTCAATTTGTTCCAGTGAATCAGTGTGATTTCGATTCAACACACATTCCTTTGCTTCAATGATGATGTTAGAATTTTCTTTCAACAATTTAAATGAAGAAAAGCATAAAGGTAAAGAATTTCCTTCATCAGATTCAATACTTTCTTCTTTGTAACAGTTGTGATATGTAGGATGATTGCTCTCATTACACTGTTGAAAAGGAACATTTTCTAATAGAGAACATGCAGTTGGTTGTTCTAGGAAGTCAACACCATAATCACCATCATATTCATCATATATAGGAAAATCAAAAACATCTGCAATGTCATCTAACAAAAACAATCTTGGGACATCAACCTTCTCTTCAACAAGATTATTTGCAAATTCATTTTCTTGATTGTCTATGAATGAATACATAAAAAAATCAGCCCCGTGCTTATGATGAGATGGATCAGAAGCTAAATTAGCACTTTATTTTTCAATAAGTGTGTTAGCGCCGCCATTTTCCTTTCAATTAGAGTTGGTTTTAGTCACGTTATGATCCATATGTCAAAACATGTGAAGTCGTGTATGAAATAATGAAGGGGTCGAAGTCAACAAGTGGTCGGTTGGCCCTTGGAAACAGGAAGGGATGTCAGAGTCGAAGCATGCATAAATGGTGCAAGTATGTTGTTCCCAGAGAGTTGGGTCCTGTTAAAAGGTAGTCTCTATGTGCCCTAGGTCGAGTCAAGTAGTTAATGGAAGTCACATCGAAAAGTGATGTAACTATTATCAGTTCATTATGAAGGCTGAAGGAATGAAAAATCGTGGTGTTTGTATCATGTATGCCCTGCAGCCTTTATCACCTGTATCTTACATGCAGGGATATGTTATGGAAAATATGCAGTTAGATTCGAAACATCTATTCAACATGAATTTAGTGTTCCATGGCACGATTCCTCCTTTCACCCGATCTGTTATAAATCCTAGAGGTTTTGCACCCATTTTATTCTCGATCAGATTCATGCTATGTCTGCAAGTGTTCTTGTAGGCCCAGGTCGATCGAATTCTCCATATTGGGCATTCACCGGATCCACTACGCATAAGACAAATACTGGTCACTCTATGGAGACCTCCAAAAACATAAGGAAGGGAGCGCGAACTGGAATAATCGCCAGGCTTGAGCTCCAAAGTGACTGGGATTCATTCTCACTCATGACAGGCATCCCCAAGGATACAAAGGGAGTTCTCCCTTTACCCACAGGAACGATAACATCACACTGTGCAGAACCTCAAGTGGAAGGACCTATGTAGGAATGAAGGATAATAGAGGCCCTATCTCCCCAAAAACAAATACCTCAGAGAAGGGGCAGGCCAAAGAAGAATAAGGAAGCTGGAGAAACCCGAATCCCAGATGAGTCACGCACAAAATTATTTGCTGAAAAATTACTTATGCATGATGTCCAGCTGGAGCCTGTGGAAGGTACAAGCCGAGAAAGTAGGAGTAGAATGATGAGAATGGATGTCGCGAGAACAAATGATCAAGATCCATCCCAGTAGCTAAAGCAGGTGAAGCTAGCTATCGTTGAACTTTACTAGGAAAATAGGGAGCTGAGACAACAGCTAGCGATAAAGACCATTGAAGTGTCAGCAGTGCAAGGATGCGAAGGGAACGTGACGTGGCTCAAAAAATAGCTCAAAGAGGCACATGATACAATAATACAGATGCACGAAGCACAGAGGCTATCAGAGGAAAGGTATACAGATCATTACAGAGAACATGAAATGACCAAGGAGAAAGCACGTGCAGCTCTCGCTAGCGAACAAAAGAAACAAGATTAACTGAGTTCGTTCTCGTATCCTCAAACGGGGGGAAAATCTCAACATTTTTTAAGGAGGAATCGACCTAAGGAATTTTTTCATTTTGACAACAGCCATGACAGTCAACAGCCACTTGCCACTCATATTTCTCCAGCAAATGAGTGCGCGGCAAAAATCAAAGTCATTACAACAGATAGTGGGACTCTGACAAATACTTGTTCATTCAGATATATGATCAAAGGAAAGTATTGACATGTCACTCCCTCATGATGAGACCTGATCAGTAACTGAATCCCCGTGCCAGATTACAAACAGTCATGATGTAGCCAAATGTATTTATTGTTTATTTTTGGAAAAGTGCCATGCGAAGAGTTATTTAGCGTAGACAGTCAGTTTCCTAGTTTTTAGAGATATTAGTTAGAAGAGAAAGGTAGCCCAAGTGGCGCCCTCACCTATATATTTGACCTTTTCAATGTAATCCAAGTTGGTTGGAAAAATTAGTATAGACATCGTCTATTGAATGTAATTTGAGTTCAATCAAAACTTAATGCAAAAGTCTTGTAGCTTTGAAGAAAAGATTCTAATTGTAGTAGGTGTATGTATTATTTCCTTTCTTTGTGTATGTGCTTATTGTTTTATGCATTCATATCTTTTTATGTCTAAATTGGAATGAATTTTCAAACTTGGGATTTGTTGTGCAGCACCCCTTGTTCACGCCATTTAGACAAAATGTATTTCCTCTAAAGTTAACTATGAATTCATCCTCAGCGGTGCTCGAAGTTGCTTCTTGTGTTTTATCCTCACCACACATGATGATTTTAAACTGAAGATTGTTACTCACTTAGCCTTTATCCTCTCAAGTTCAATCACCAAGTTATTTGTTTCTATCGTTTTCTTAAATCCACTCCATAGCCCGAGGTCTTGCTATCTTGCACCAATGAAGCCAGAAATTATTATGCAAAGGTGTTAAATCTAGCCAACAACTTTTAAATCCATACCTTGTGTTCAGACAGTGTCTCCTGATAGATCCCTCTCCAGATCCGAAAGCCTAGTTTCGGGTCTCAAAGTTGGCTGAAAACGTTACCTCTGTCATTTGTTTATCAGTTGAATAGATTTACAGAGTGCTAACATTCTGGCATCGTTGTCGGGGATGAAATTGAATAGATTTTCCATGGGAGAATGACTAGCATTGTAGTTTGACCCCTGAGGGTAATAGAGGGACAAAAATCTGTATCATATGAAACCTTTACCCTGGCAACCCCAGTCAAAAAGACCAGCAGCATCAAGTAGCGAAGTTCAGGAACCCTGGCTCCAAAGACAATCTATACCAGAGAAAATCCTTACCCAAACCCTATAGACCATGTGTACGACCCCAAGAATATTCTGCACAGGACTAGAGAGCAAGTGCCAGACCCATTCTATTAAGTGGACATAAGCTTGTCCTTACCCAAAGAAGGAATGCAAAGTATTGACGACCTTGAGATTGACACATTATTCGAGCAAACCATGTTCAAGTCCAAGTAAGAAACTAGCTTGGATGAGATAGTTTTTAACCAAAAGAGATTCCAAGCCCTGATATATAATAATATCCCTCATATCACCAACCCTCCTAGAGCCATGGCCGCCATATTCGCCCCCCTCGTTATGCCAGCCCAACTGCATGATTTTCCCCAAAATTACAGCCAGAGGATCAAGCTCTACGATGTTGAAGGGAATGTTTCATCCCAGAGGCATTTGGATTGGTTCAATGATTTTGTCGACCTAGAGGAGGTGGACTATGCAAACACGAAAATTAGTTTGATTGCACAGAGTTTTTTGGGGGAGGTGAGGAAATGGTTCAAATCCCTCCCGGCTGGGAGCATTCGACACTTCACCGTGTTTGAGATGGATTTCATTACTAGGTGGGGAGATAAGAAGAACTCCTTTTAGTTGTTAACGCAGTACAATAATATGAAGAAGGCATCGAAAGAGACAGTGCAAGAATTGTCAGCCTGTTTCATGAAGGTTTATAACTCGATTCCTGTAGAATTCCAGCCACCCCCTGGGGCTGCACAGTTGCAATACGTCGACTCCTTCGACAATGATTTCACCTTACTGATGAGAGAAAGAAGATCATCAAATCTAGATATGATAATAAGCAACGCGATTGAAGTTGAGATAAATATGATGGCGTTGGGAAATATCAAATAGAGATTCAACAGAGGCGATAAGAAGCCCCAAGGAGATGCACAACCATTGAAATCTTGGTCCTCGAACAATAAGTTCAATTTGATGATGAAAACAATGGAGAATTTGATGGAGAGAATGTCCATGGTAAACAGACATGTTACCCGAGAACAGCAGGACCCCCAGCCCAGAAATCAAAACCTCAGGAAGGGTCAAGCTCCCCAAATCTGACAAAGGGAGAAGAGAGACTAAGGCAACCAACATACAAGGCTTTTGTTCCAGTGAAATTACGCGGATGAGGATTTTGATCATATGTTTGAAGAACAAATGCATTGTTGCGATGACCAAAACCCACGCGTTTTTTTAACAAAGAGAGAACATGATCGATACATGATCCAAAATGACGATTTTATGCTAGAGACAGATGATGCATGGTTTGGGGAAATAGATGATGTGCTATCCTGGGAGATGGAAGATTTATGTAAGGGTTACCAGAACACCATCATGCAGTTTCAGAAGAAATATAACCTCGGGAACAAGGAGGCGCACACTGAAGCTCAACAAAAAAATCCCATAAGGAAAACTCTGGCGGACACCCCTTCCACAAGCCAACCGAGGTCGGACAACATGACCAAGGATGTGACTGAAAAGGAAAAGTCAAAGGAGGAGGTCTCACAGAAAACGTCGGAAGTAAGCTGAGAAGCGGGTGGAAAAGAGGTAGAGAATGTATGTCCTCCCTTTAACTTTGAGCATGAAATGGCCAAGATCAAAATCTCTATCCCCTTTAATGAACTTATCATAAAGGGTGAATATCGAGAGAAAATTATTAACATGTTGAAAATGGGAGGGACCCCTGATACTTTGAATGTCCAAGACGATCACCCTGCTATCCTGTTTGGTCCACGCGTTGAAGAGGCAAGTGATACTGAGGATGTCCCTATGTTATACATTAGTATAAAGGTTCATGACATGACCCTGCATAACGCCATGCTTGATTTGGGTGTGTTGCACAACCTCATGCCAAAGTTGATCATGGACGAACTGGGTTTGGACATCACCAGGCCCTATAAGGACCTTTTCTCTTTTGATTCGAGGAAATTCAAGTGCTTGGGTCTCATCAAGGACTTGGTCATGTCATTATCCCAATATCATTCAAAGAACATGGTGATGGACATGGTCGTGGTGGACGGACCCCCTAATTTTGGCACATTGTTGTCCAGGTCATGGGTTGCAAAGTTAAAGGGGACCCTGCAAATGGACATGGCATACACCACCATTCCTATCTTTGGCCAGGATATACGGTTGTACAGAGAAGTGTTGATGAAATACATGGTAAGTAGCAAGACATAGCCAAATAACCATCCCATATACTCCATCGACACTGAGGTTGGTTCCTCTATATTCTAAAATGACTTGAGTTTTGAAGAGGAAGAGCCGACAGCCATCATGAAATTCGATGAGGAAATTGAGCGGAAAGCAACAGAATGTGTCGATCCTTTCCAGAACCAGATAGCGGGAAGGGACATAGTACCACTGAAAAATAACATCATCCCGAAGGGGTTAGTGATGTTGGAGAATTTTTTTTTTTTTTTGTCCCCGAGGTGTAGGACAGTCGGTGACGGAGTGTGTTGTTAAGCCACTCCGTGATGTTAAAGTCA
>ML783168.1:515100-546380 GCA_009831015.1 Picea engelmannii | reverse complement strand
GATATAATGAAAAAGAAAGGTTTTCCCGGTTGAGGGTTTCCGGTAAAGATCTCTGTGTATTCTGTGTATGAGCCATTGATTAATTTCTGTATTGCTTAAGAATATATATGCATTGCTTTACTTCACAGGTTTAAAACTTACAGCAGCTTCACTGATCACTGTGACTGTAAGTTTCCTCCAAGATCATAAGTCTTATAGCTTCCATTCTTCCACAATCAGCTCCAACACCACTTATGATATCATAAGTTTGGTGTGATTCTCCATTTTCCATTATTTTTCACCATTAGAAAGCTTGCTTATATAGCCTTGGAGAGGCTTTAACCAATTGAGATATCCTTGGGGAGGTTGAGGATTTGCCTCCTTCAGTTGAGGATCTGCCCTAGGATCATGGATGGACTAAGGATTCGAGCTCAACTGCTTTCCAAGAATGAAAATATGCTTCCCCCATTCATCTCAACAGCTTAACAACTTCCCAGAATAGGTAGCGCTCCCTCAAAAGGGCCATCAAAGCGCTATAGCGCTCCCTAGTAGGCTTTAGGAGGCACCAGCGCCCTCAAAATCTATAACGCTCCCTTAAAAGGGCCAGGGGAGCATTATAACGCTCCCTTAAAAGGGCCAGGGGAGCATTATAACGCTCCCTGACAGTGTAAGGGGCAACGTCGGCGCTCCGAGGTAGTGTAAGGGGGAGTGCTCCTCTCCAAAAACTCAGTTTTTTGGGTGCTTTCAGATGGAAAAAGGTTTGCAAGCCTGTTGACTCATTTCTCCTCTTCCAAATCAGATGTTTGAGGTGTTTCAAGTGTCTTTCTCATGTTGTTATAGGCATGACATAGGCATCATGGCAGTATGCTTCCCTGACACTTTACAACACTTGTGATCAACATGTGACACTTGCGAACTTGTGAGCAAAATGTGACACTTGTGACCTTTGTAATGACGACACTTGCGACACTATCAAAGTGAGTAATTTTGATGTGTAACAGCCTCTGTGAGGTGAATTTTCCTGAGTATATAGACTCAGTCTTTGTATTTTTGAGAGGAGATTGATGGTTGAGAAAGGCTCCCGATTGTAAAGTTTTGATGAAGTGTTGGTCGCTCTGGTTAATGTACAAGGCATTTGAGACTTATTACTTTATGGATGTCAGCTTCTTTTCCATCTCTTTGTTTACTGTGTTAGAACAACTCGGAATTGGAGGATCCAGTCGAGTTGTAGCTGTTATAGGAAGATGTAGGTTGGATCACTATAATAGTTTCATTGTTTTTAATCAGTCCCTGTGATTTTCTCAGCGCTGAAATGACTTGGAATTGAAGGATTCAGACGAGTCACCCCTCAGCTCCTTGAAGCTCTAGACCAAGAGGATCTTGGCTTCTGAGTTTTTCACCCTCAAGCCTCTGAAGGCCTGTTGCCCAAGGAAGTCTTGCTCGCCCTTCTCACAAGTCTTCCATCTATCACCCTTTAGTTCATTTACTGACAGAAGTTGGATCAAGACCTCCCTTGCTTTCTACATAGCAGGCCCGGTTTCCTGAGTTAAAGTTGTATTTTCTTGAGTCTTTACCCATCTGATCACCCCATTAAACAAATCATGACATAAAACTGATGGGCATTGGGCTTTGCTCCTGCAAGCAATCCAGGAGTGACTTCTGACGCTAACATTTCTGGTGTTGTTGTCGGGGACGAAGTTGAAAATTTTCCCCGGGATTGAACGACATTGAGCCTCTGATTCTGAAGGTGCATCAGGTATTAGAGCCTTTAAATATTGTTGTTGTGCACCTAGCGACTCCATTGTGACGAATCCACTGTGGTGAACCTACTGTATTAATTGTGGCTTTTAGAGACAGACACACGTGGTGTCATCCACAGTTGCCTCTAGCTACACCCGAAACTTATCAAGAGGTGGTTCTCAGAAAAGGAAAGGCCCCTGAAGAAGAAGCTTCCACTGTCAAACCAGGTAATCCTCCATCTCCTTCTGTTGGAACTCCATTTTCTCCTCCCCAGTTCCTTAATAGACCTCATTTTGAAGTTTTTCGTCTGCTAAATTTCGGGAGTGTTCCTGTTGAATTTTCCCCTCCTAGTCTGAGATTGGAGGGAGAAATCCTTGTCACTCCCCTCTCCTCTGAATTTGTACCTTGGCATAGACCCAGGACCATAGAAGATTTTCCCACTCCTATCTTTACCACTTTTGTACAAAGAGGAGCATCTGTTGACTTGAGCTCGTTAGCATTCTCCTTAAATCCCCTTTTGTTTCTCATCCCGCTTCGAGACTCATTCCCAGTAGCCCCCTCGTGAACTCCTTCCCCTCCAAGTTCTCCTCCACCTAATATTCCTATGGTTGGTGCTAATCCCCCTCTAAATAGAATGGATTCCATAGTCACTGCCAGATATGCCCCCTTAATCCTACCCCATCCTATGAATCATCTCCCTGTTGGAGATTACTTGAAATACATGCCCAAGTTCACTGGGAAAGGGGATGTAAATACTGAAGAGAATCTAGCTACTTTCTACAGTTATGTAGACAACCTAAACATTGAAAATGAGGATGTATGGATGAGGGTCTTTGTCCAAAGCCTGGATGGTGAGGTCAGGAAATGGTTTAGAGGACTGGCCCTCGGATCTATTGCTGGGATTGAAGCCCTGGATGGTACTTTCTTGAGGCAGTGGGGAGATAGGAAGGATTTCATGTATTACATGACAGAGTTCGGGTCTTTGAAGAAAATGGAAGGAGAGTCTATTTCTGACTTCTCCAAAAGATTCAATAAGATGTATAACAAAATCCCTGCTGAAATAAAACCTTCAGAAGCCTCGGCCAAGATTTCTTATGCTAGTGTGTTTAGCCCCGATTTTTGTCTTTTATTGAGAGAAAGAAGAGCCACCTCCCTAGCTCAAATGCAGGATGTGGCCATAGAAGTGGAATACAATGTATTAGTAGCTGACAAACTGAGGAACAAGGTCGACACAGACAGAATAAAGGGAAGGTCGGAAGCCTCGACTTCTGGCCCATCGATGCCCCACCCTCAAGTGGATGAGCTGACCAAGATGGTGAAGTATCTATCTGCAGAGATGGAGAGAATGAAGGTGGAAGGGAGACAAGCATACAAGGGCCCTCAAAACGTTGAAAACAAAGGAGTTTTCAGGAGGCCAAACAATTTTACTCCCCCGAATGTGCAAAGAGAGAGGGGAAGAGACAGAGAGGACCAAAACATTCAGGCCCCTTTTCAAAACAATTTTATGGCCGAGGAAGAAGAAGGGGGAACATATGAGCTTGATCCTAAGATTCATTGCTTAAGGGACACTCCTCCTTTTCCTCATCTCACTCAATCATCATACGAGGAGTCTCTCATGGACAGTCAGCTAAATGAACTGAGCAAGGGAGACAAGGCTAGTGGTAGCCAAGGCAAGTATGATCTGAGGTCAAAAAAAAATACAGTGGCACCTGATGTTCCTGAGCCATCCACTAGAACAGAGAAGCCTTCTTATGAGGTAGCGGACAATCACTGAGGTAAGAAGCCCTGACCCCTCTCTCCCATAGTCTAGAGTCATGTTCCCAAAATAAGAGAAATCTCGAAGCTTACATCTTATTTTAATTTCGAGCATGAAATCCAAAAGATCAGGATCCCTGTGCCCCTAACCAAATTGATTAAACATTAAGCGTTCAAGAAACGCTTCTCCAAGATTTTGTAGTCTGAGGTATCATGCCTTCCACAAACTCCATCAATTTGCAAGATGAAAAGCCTGCAGTTATTCTAGGTCCGATGGTAGAAGACAGGAATGACTCATCCCCTCCCTTCTACACTTCCTTGAACATACATGACAAGGTACTGCACAACTGCTTGATGGATTCAGGGGATTCTCACAACCTTATGCCCAAAACTGTCATGGAAGAGTTAGGGATAGAAGTCACTCGAGCCTATCATGACCTCTATTCCTTTGACTCCAGAAAGGTTCAGTGTCTAGGAGTTATCAAAGACCTGGTCGTGACCTTGTTTCAGCTGCCCATGAAAAGTGTGGTCATGGATATTGTAGTGGTCGATGTCCCCCCCAAGTTCGGTATGTTCTTATCAAGATCTTGGATAAAAAGACTGGGGGGAACTTTGCAGATGGACCTAACATATGCTACTATCCCAGTGTTTGGAGGAGAGCATAGAACACTATATAGGGAAGCCCAACTGGCCTATATAATCAGTGATCAAGCCAATCCTACCAATCATCCTAATTTTGCCTTGGACACTGATTTAGGTTCCATTTTACTACAGCTTACTCGTGCTCCCGAGCCTCCTCTTAAACTCAGAAAGAAGCCCACCACTCCTCATGAATTTCCTCCCTCCATCACCCCCGTCTGGAAAATGTTCTTTGATGGAGCCTGTTCTAGGGAAGGCGCTGGAGCTGGGGTGGTTTTTGTGTCACCTGCTCAGGAAACCATGTCTCTGTCATACAAACTAGAATTTGAAGCCACCAACAATGTGGCAGAGTATGAATCTCTTGTTCTAGGATTAAGAGCTTTAAGGGAAATGGGAATCCAGGAAGTAGCAGTGTTCAGAGATGCAGAGTTGGTGGTCCAGCAGATCAGAAGCGCTTATCAAGCTAAGCAACCTCAACTCAGGAGTTACAGAAATGAGGTATGGGACCTAATTGACAGTTTCTTCTCAGCATTTAACATTTCTTTCATCCCAAGAGAGGAGAACACAATGGCAGATTCCTTGGCTACATCAGCAAGCAATTTCAAAGTACCCTTTCTGCCCAAATTCAGATATGATGTAGAGGTTAAATATAGGCCCTCCATACCTGACAACGTCAAACATTGGAAGGTATTCGAGGATGATCTCGAGATCAAGAATTTCTTGGAGATTGTCGAAGAATTTTCATAGATGCATATCGACCAAGACTTTGTCTCTAAAGAAGATCTTGATGGGGGTAAGTTTCTAAGAAAAATAGCAGAGCGTAACATCGTGCAACTTCCCAGCAACCATATTCCAAGAGGAATGGTTCCTTTGGAAAGGCTTTTTGATAGAAATTATGTGTCATTAAAGGGGGAAATCTTGGAGGATGATGCTAGTACTATTCAGTGCAACATTGTCACTGAGAGTAAGCCCAAGTTCGTCAAAATATCGAGAAGTTTGATAGAGGAGAAGAGGTCTGAATACGTTGGACTTTTGAGGGAATTTGCTGATGTTTTCGCCTGGACCTACGAAGACCTCAAAACATATGACACTTCTGTCATCGAGCATAAAATCCCATTGAAAGGGGAGGCAAAGCCATTTAGGCAGAAGCTGAGACAGATCAATCCTATGCTGCTGCCTATCATGGAGAGGGAAGTGAAGAAGTTGCTTCAAGCTCAGATCATTGTACTGCTGAGATATTTGGAGTGGGTGGCCAACTTGGTACCAGTAAGGAAAAAGAATGGAGAAATCAGACTCTGTGTAGACTTCAGAAACCTGAACAGGATCTCACGAAAGGATAACTACCCCTTACCAAAGATGGAACATATACTACAGAGGGTAACAAGAGCCACCAGGATGTCCATGATCGACGGTTTCTCTGGATACAATCAAGTCTCTGTTCTGCCTAAGGACATGGAAAAGACGATATTTACCACTCCATGGGGCACATTCATGTATGCCAAGATGCCTTTTGGATTGATGAATGCAGGGGCAACGTTCCAGCATGCCATGGACATATCTTTCATTGGGGAAAAGGATAGATTTGTGGTCGTCTACCTGGATGATATCATAGTGTTTTCAAAATCTAATAGAGAACATTGTTGTCATCTCAGGAAGGTTTTCCTAAAATGCAGAAGTTTTGGCATTTCATTAAATCCCAAGAAATCTATGTTCGCCATGCAGGAAGGGAAGTTACTAGGCCACATAGTATCAGTGGAAGGAGTCAATATTAACCCTAGAAGAGTTGAGGCAATACAAACCTTATCAATCCCGAGGTCCAAGAAGGAGGTCCAACCCTTCCTTGGTAAGATTAATTTTCTGAGGAGGTTTTTGCCTAACTTTGCTGAGGAGGTAAAACTTATAATAGCCATGCTAAGGAAAGGAAATGAAGTGAGGTGGACTTCTGAATCGCGAAGTTCCTTCGAGAAAATAAAGAAGGCCATGTTTGAAGCCCCCGTGCTTATCAGTCCTGATTACTCAAAGGATTTCCTTATTTTCTCCTTTGCTTCACCTGACACGGTAGCCATTGTTTTATTACAGAGAAACAAGGATGGGCTAGAGCAGCCTATTGCCTATTTTAGTCGAGAATTGAGGGATGTCGAATTCAGGTATGACATTATGGAGAAGCAGGCCTATGCACTGGTAAAGGCCCTCAAGGAATTTAGAATCTATGTCCTGCAGTAAAAAATCATAGCTTAAGTCCCCTCAGTTGTTGTTAAAGACATTCTTATTCAGCCTGACATAGACGGGAGGAGGAGTAAGTGGATAGCCAAGATTTTGGAATTCGACCTGGAAATAAAGCCTACCAAATTGATCAAAGGTCAAGGTTTAGCCAAGCTGTTGGATGAAGCCAATTTCCAAGATTTGGGGGTAAGTTTCATCAACAAATGCTCAGGAATTCAGCAGGGTCGGTTGTCTGACATGGACCCTCAAAGGGAGCCCCCATTGGCTCGATGTCCTTGGTATAAGGATGTCATATACTTTCTGCAAGATTTGCGGCCTCCAAATGGCCTGCAACGAAACAAAGAAAGATATCTGAAGCTCAAGGCAGTCATATATTGCCTTATCGATCAAATTTTGTACTGGAAAGACCCCCTGGGGGTGCTTTTAAAATGCATGGATCCACAAGAGGCCGACAGAATCATGGTCGAATTTCACAGTGGCCTATATGGAGGGCACCATTCCTGGAAAACCACAGCCCACAAAATTCTTAGAGCTAGGTACTACTAGCCCACCTTGTTCGCAGATGTCCATAGAGGAGTTAGAGCCTGTATCCCATGCCAAAGATTTTCAGGAAAGCAACAGCTCAAGTCTCTGCCTTTAAAGCCTGTAGTTGTTTCAGGACCTTTCCAGCAATGGGGCCTAGATTTTATTGGAGAAATCCACCCTGCTTCCAGCTGGAAGCACAGATGGATCTTGACTGCCATAGATTTCTTTACTAAGTGGATTGAAGCTATCCCCACTAGGAGCGCTTCCCACAAGGTAATTATTGGATTCTTGGAATACCTCATCATAAGGTTTGGCTGCCCAAGAAATATTGTAACTGATAATGCAGCCTCTTTTAAGGCTGAGCCGTTAGTCAAGTTTTGTGAACAATTCGGGATCAAACTAATTCACTCCACCCCATACTATCCCCAGGGCAATGGTTTAGCAGAATCCTCCAACAAAAGCCTAACAAGGATCATCAAAACATTATTAGAGGACAACAAAAGGGCATGGAACTCGAAGCTAAAATTTGCTCTATGGGCTGATCGGGTGACCACAAAGAGATCTATAGGCATCTCCCCTTTCCAGTTGGTTTACGGAGCAGAATTTGTTCTCCCGTCTCAGTTGGCTATTCCCGTAGCAAAATTCTTCCAGGATTATCAAGAAGAGCCCAATGACATGATCAGAAGGATTCATCAACTGGTAGAAGTCCAGCAGGCCAAAGAGTAGGTAATGATCAGAATTTAGCACCTTAGCAAAGCATCAAGCAGGTATTCGATAAGAAGGCCAAGAAGGTGGAGTTACAGATAGGAGACCTGGTACTGAAATGGGATGATCCTAAGCAAGACAAGGGCAAGCACAGAAAATTTGAAGCCCTATGGATTGGTCCCTTCAAAATCTCTGAAGTTTTCTCAAATAACATGTACAGGTTGCAGGATTTGGAGGGTGAAGAAGTTTTCAATAGCCCAGTAAATGGGCATTTTCTTAAGAAATGTTTTGTCTGAGCCTTCGGTGGCTCCTTTGTTTGTAAATATCGTCCTATTAGTTCTTTGTTTTTATTTCTATTTGTTTCGGCTTAGTAAATGACTCTATATCCCAACAGCAAGGCACTGGAACTACAAAATAAGTCCTTAGAGCATCACAGGGATGAATCTATCCCCCATGGAGCCTAATGTTAGTAAAATTTCTCATCTGAGGCACAAGAGCATTCAGGATTGCAAATGGTGTGATGAGCGTCGAGCGCAACTTACAGAAGAAACCCATTTCGGGCCTAAATCAAGCGAGCGAGCAGTCTGATTTCAAGCGGTTAGGATTCATACAAAGGAACAGATCAATGGTTGGCGGGAAATCACAGATAGCAGAGTTGCACCGAGAATAGCACAAATAGATCATGCCCATACAGTATGCAAGGAAGAACAGCAGTTGTCCGTCCAAAGGACACGTGGCACGAGATCTAGTCGCGTCGGCTTTTCGGCAATCATGAGTTCAAAGGGTGAAGGTTTCATGTCATTGTATATCTCGAAACCCCGAACTCCGAAAGCGTTGAAGGTGCCCAAAGTCAGGCCCACACTTTTACGGAGCAATCTCGACTGTCCATCCATAAGAGACGCCTAGCGCGCGATTAGGCTCCTCGCCGATTCTCCCATCGCGATTTCAAGGCGCAAAGTGTAGCATCGTCGTATTCCCGATGCGTGAGGTGTCGGGGTGTCCAGGTCCCGGGCCCACAGCATCGTCGGGAGAGTTTAGAACCGTCATATCTAGAGGGACACGTGGTGCCAGATTAAGCCGTCTCAACATTTTTCTCATCGTGATTTCAAGGAACAGGGATCAGCCCCTTCCTATTCACGAATGACGAAAGCGCCTTTAAGAGTAAACATAGGGTCACAGCCCGTGGTCACTTGGGAAGAAAGAAGTTTCACAAAGGGGCCGAAAGCGTTGGGTTTCAGTCACAGAGAGGCCCGTCATGACCTCCAATTGCCATCGGACTGGACCTCGATCCTGGTCTTCGCTTGGAGTAAATGAGGGAAATAATGGGTGGTTGAAACCTCCTTTCATTCATTAAGTGTGAGGTATGGAGGGTCTGGCAAGCGATCTGCTCGAAGGGGTCCTATGTATTGATTTTTCCAAAGGAGCCATTTCGAAGTCCTCGGCTAGACAGAGAAGTTTGCACACGCTAGCTCGGCACTTAATGGCTCAGCTACCCTCCTTGCAGGAGCCATGCGTAGTTAAGGTGGCACTTGAAGAAGGATATCAGTACGAGTTTGACTGAAGGGACACCAAGCCTTGGGTGACTGGGCATGCCTCTGTGAGGTGAATTTTCCTGAGTATATAGACTCAGTCTTTGTATTTTTGAGAGGGGATCGATGGTTGAGCAAGGCTCTTGATTGTAAAGTTTTGATGAAGCGTTGGTCGCTCTGGTTAATGTACAAGGCATTTGAGACTTCTTACTTTATGGATGTCAGCTTCTTTTCCATCTCTTTGTTTACTGTGTTAGAATGACTCGAAATTGGAGGATCCAGTCGAGTTGTAGCTGTTATAGGATGATGTAGGTTGGATCACTGTAATAGTTTCATTGTTTTTAATCAGTCCCTATGATTTTCTCAGTGCTGAAATGACTTGGAATTGAAGGATTCAGTCGAGTCACCCCTCAGCTCCTTGAAGCTCTGGACCAAGAGGATCTTGGCTTCTGATTTTTTCACCCTCAAGCCTCTGAAGGCCTGTCGCCCGAGGCAGTCTTGCTCTCCCTTCTCACAAGTCTTCCATCTATCACCCTTTAGTTCATTTACTGATAGAAGTTGGATCAAGAACTCCCTTGCTTTCTACATACCAGGTCTGGTTTCCTAAGTTAAAGTTGTATTTTCTTGAGTCTTTACCCATCTGATCACCCCATTAAACAAATCATGACATAAAACTGATGGGCATTGGGTTCTGCTCCTGCAAGCAATCCAGGAGTGACTTCTAACACTAACAGGATGCGAGAAATGAGGACAAAGGAAAGCACAGAAAATTCGATAATCTCTGGATGGGTCCATTCAAAATCGGTGCACATCGTGGAAATAATGCTTATTTTCTGGAAGAACTAAATGGGGAATGCGTTGGTTGGGGGCCTATAATGGGAGGTTCCTCAAACATTATCTAATGAAATAAATTCTGTTTAAGTCACATGTCATTGTAAATAGTCATTTTATTTTTGTGTCAAGTCAGTAGGTCAACAGAAAATTGAATCCCATAGTGAAGGCCCTAAGTTTATGACGAGTCTTTTAAAAGTTGCGTCGATAGGTTTAGGTTGTGTTTTATTTTTGATATTGCAATGTCGAAGAGTCGAAATAAGGCCCAATGGTCAGGCACCTGGTCTACTATTCTTTTCTACCTGATGGGGAAGATAGCATCCCCGTTGGAGCCAGTTGTTAGCATCACCATTTTCCTTTCAATTAGAATCGTTTTTAGTCGAGTTATGGCCCATATGTCAAAACATGTGAAGTCAAGTATGAAAAAATGAAGTGGTCGAAGTCAGCAAGTGGTTGGTTGGCCCTTGGAAATGGGAAGGGATGTCAGATTTGAAGCATGCGTAAATGGTACGGGTATGTGGTTCCTAGAGATTCGGGTCCTGTTAAAAGGTAGTCTCTATGTGCCCCAGGTTGATTCAAGTAGTTAATGGAAGTCGCGTCAGCAAGTGTTGTAACTATTATCAGTTCATTATGAAGGTCGAAGGAATGAAAAATCGTGGCATTTGTATCATGTATGCCATGCAGCCTTTATCTCTTGTACCTTACATGTGGGGATGTGTTATGGAAAATATACAGTTCGATTTGAAACATCTAATCGCCATGAATTCAGTGTTCCTTGGCACAATTCCTCCTTCCACCTGATCTGTTATAGATATCAGAGGTTTTGCACCCATTTTATTCACGAAATCAAATTCATGCCCTATCTGCAAGTGTTCTCGCAGGCCCAAGTCGATCGAATTCTCCATCTTGGGCATTCGTCAGATCCATTGTGTGTAAGAAAAATACTGGTCGAGCCATGGCAACCTCCCAAAACGTAAGGAAGGGCATGCAAAGTGGTAGAATCTCTAGGCCCAAGCCCCAAAGCGACTGGGATTCGTTCTCACTCACAATAGACATCCCAAAGGATACAAAGGGAGTTCTCTCTTTACCCATCGGAACAATGACATCACAGAACACAAAACATGGAGTGGAAGGACCTACGCAGGAAGGAAGGATAGTATAGGCCCTGTCTCCCCAATAGTAGATACCTTGGATAAGGGGAAGGCCAAAGAAGAATAAGAAAGATGGGGAAACCCGAATCCCAGACGAGCCGCAAGAAAAATCGTTTGCTGAAAAATTACTTATGCACGATGTTCGTTTGGAGCCTGTGGAAGTGTTGAGCACTCAACACACCCTAAAATTCTACGTCGGATTTCACTTTTTGGGTACCACTTGATCTCTTTTGAATGTCTAATTCAATCTTAGTATGAAAATGTTTCCTTTTCTCGTCTTCTGTTTTTCATTTTAAGTCTTTAAAAGTTGTTCAGGAAAGTGAAAATCATCATGAATTAACAAAGACTAACATTTGATTAAAGAACCAACAACCGAAATTTCTCCCCAACATGTTAAATGAATTTGGCATGGGGAAGGATTAGAGATGAAAAATTTTATTCGAGAGGACCAAAATAGCCGAGCCTGGACCTCCATCATTATCAACAGACAGTAGTCTTAATTACGCAACAGACTCTACACAAGAATGTCGTCGATGACCGACCCTCATCGATGTCAGGAAGTTTTGAAGAGAGTAAGCGTCACGCAAGTAAAGGAAGGATATCACTGATTGTCGGCTGCCGAAATTTTTTCAGTATCAGGAGTTTCGAAGGATGATAAACCACGAAGAAACTACGCATTGATTTTTTGAACTATCGATTTTCGATACTCACCAACGTCGACAGTTGCAATATATAGCTCAATTTAGTGTGATCAACGTAAACGAAGTCCCGAGTGTAACCCTTACCCACGAGTTGAGTTCTAGGTTTTCTTTTAATAAGCCCCAAGTTAGTAATGCTACGTCGACATCATTTGGCATCGGAAGTTTCTAAAGGAAAATATCAATGAACTTACAAAATAACTCAGGACAACGGTAATTGTAAAATCACATAATTACGAGAAGCTTGAATAAGAACACGGTAGATTTACGCGCAAAGAGGAAACATGATTCTTTCAACTGCTACGACTAGAATCTATTCAGGAAAAACATTTTTGAAATTTCATATATTAAGGTTCTCATCAAACTTAGGTTACATATAGTAAACACTACCAACACCTTGGCCAACTGACTTGGTTACATCGAGAACGTGAAAATTCTCACAACAAATAGGGAAAATTATCAAAACATACATTACTTCCGAGAATACAAAGAAAGGGTCCGCCCATTATGTATCTCCTACACACGGACCTTCTCACGGACTTCTTTGTGTGCCTTGCAATGATATTATGTTCTCCTCCTCCATCATCCTCTGAGTTTCGCGTAGTTGCACAATCGTATCTTGTGCTTCCCAAAGATTCCTCTTGAGCTAATTTGTGCTTCCTTTGCGACTTGGTGGTGATGATACCTCCTGGTTTTGTACCACCAGTTGTCTCCACAATTCTCTATTCCCTTGATAAATTTCATCTATGGAAAGTTGTGCCTGCTCCAGCTGTTGATTGGGGTTTTCAACGTTAGAACCCGATACCCATGTCCTTCGCATTCAGCTCCCACTTCCTCGACTGGTAATCCCGATAGGATATAGCCGAGTGGCATGCATCATGAACTCCTCAACAGTCAGGTGTGCACTTGGCTCAGTCAATATGTTTCTTCCTCCTACTTCCTTATTTTTTTTGGGCCTTCCCCTCCTCCGCAGTGTTGGATTTTGAGAGGGCGTGACCTCCAACCTAGGTCCTTCTGATGAAATTTTAACCACTTTGACCTTCGCTTGAGGCTCTGACATTGTTTTGGAGCAGAGGTAAGGACCTCCTTTTGAAATATCGGAGACACTCGATGACAATAAGAAAGAGTCCCAGGCATGTTAGGGTTCGGACATGGCACTTTCGCTGCCTCGCGCACCTTGTCTCATGTTTTGAGGGGATCCCATGGAGAGACAATGTGTGTGTGCTTAGACATCCATGACTAGATGAAGGGCCACGATACAGGTTCTGATAGAATTGGACTCACAAGACCAATCCCTAATTTTATACAAACTCGGCCGATGCATAGAACCCGCATAGAACATCTAATATTTATAGCAGAGCGGAGCAGCGAAACGGAACGTGCCAATGAATACTTATACATTACGACAGGATGTTTTGAATAATTAACGCGTCATGTCTACACTACGGATATGATCCAAGACGTGTGAAACGTATTCAATGAGAGTTGCAGAGAATATACGGTACAATCATTTCCAATCTCTTTAATATTCCCAGCCTCCACTATTGGAGAATGATGGTTGACACACTTGGTGATATGACCTCTAGGGTAACAACTTGCCTCAACGTGGGGCGTTTAATGAATTCCTTTATGGCAGAATCTGACCTTTTGGGATTTGATGCACATGTTTAGCTCTGGCATCCTTTCCAAACCCCAAGGGGCAATCGGCCTCTGGAATGGCTTCAACGCTTGTATCTGCCATACCTGATCTTCCACGCTATGGCACACGGATGTAACTCATCCAAACTGAAGGGGAGTGGTGGCATGAGTAGAGACACTACAGGTCATTCAAAAAATATATTGGGATCACGTAAGTATTTAAAAATCGGGACTAGCAAGCTCTACAGGTACTCATCAATTGTCTTTTTTCACTTACATCTTCCTATGTTTGGCCTGATAAGTAATTTCTAAATGATGTCAATCTCGATTGTAGGAAATTTCTCTCTAACTACCGAACAAATTTTTCTTAGTAACCCCGCCAAGCAACCCAAAGGAAACATTGGGGTAAGATCAACGAAGCAGTGAAGGATATTGGACTCCCCGATGTCGGCAGCCCCGACAACTTTGTCGACTTGTGCGACATAGTCAAGTCGCATGCCAAGCAAGATTCACTATGGGTCGAAGAGATCTTAAAGATGACCAACATGGTACCAGGGCAAGTGCAACGATTTATGTACCATCTGATTAGAGCTCGAACTGTGCTACATCAGTTAAAATCCAGTATGGTGAAATATCGGATGCATATGATGGACATTAGAGGGATACATGTGGCTCTGATGGAGTAGCACAAGTTCCCATGGGCTCAAACCATGGAAGAATTGTTTATCAGTTGGTCCGAGTATGAGAAAATTCATATTTTCAAAGAACTATCTTGAGTTGATTGTTAAAGAAACTGTTAGAAGATGATGTCGCGTGGCATATTTTTCTTTTCTTAAACTGCACTTAGCCGTTGTTTTCAGTTGAACTTTAGATTATAAATAAAGACATCGACCAATTAGTTAAGGGTCGGTGGTTGTTGCAAGAACTCTTTATTTCCGGTTGTTAAGAATTATTTTCAATTTGCTTTGAATTGAGAAGTCCTTCTGGACCAAAGACAAGTTGTTTTCATCAACTGCATGTGTGATTGGACATGGAGAAGAACTATTTCCTATCTTGTCTCATGAATGATGTTGTAATGAGTAAGACAAATTAATTATGTTGTCAAGTTATTTGGTGCAATGTTTTGTTGTTCTTTACTTTAATGATGAAGATGAATCGGTATGTTATTATGTGATGAAAGGTTCTAGTAGATGAATTATTTTCTTGCCATTATCTCATTTCATATGTGTTTTCTTTTTGGTAGTTAGTATCTCAGACAATAATTGGATGATCGCATGGTCAATGTATTAGTACTGGGCATGTGGTATAAAATTGTTGTCTACATGCTTGAGCAGCAAGTTATCCCAAGTTCAACCTCTTCCCCCTAGTTAAGCTTAATTCAATTTTTGTTGCCAAGTTGGTTTATACCCGCTTACATCTCATATCGGTCCCACCCAAGAGAAAATATACAAAAGAAAATAGTCCAAACTGAAGGAAGAGCCTTCACAAGAAAATGTAAAGCCCATCGATAATTTGGCCGGATTGCAAGATCTCGAGAACCATTCCACTATTAAACACTGCAGAGTCTAATTAGGCCTTGGTGGTAGGTTTGGTTCCTATTGTTGAGTCAAGGGATATAATACCCATCAACAGAATTGGCGCTATAAGGAGGGCCTTAGAATGAATGGATGGATATATATTCTACAGAGTATTTCAAACCGCCTATAGATTCAAAACAGCCCGCATGCATGGCTAGTCATTCCCAGGACATCCCACACACGCTGAGTATTCCTAGTATGATTAACTCACCCCAGCCCAAGGAAGAACCTTTTCACTCTGAAATACCTTACGCTCTTCCTCACGAGGAAGTAAATAAATTTAGAAGAATCACAAGATCCTACGCTCGACAGATCAGTGTGTTGTCCTTAGCTCCCATACTCCCTCGAAGAAAACGACAAAGTAGACTAGTGGTTAGTACTCCCAACGAGGTTTTCATACACTCGCCAGAAGACTTAATAGATTTTGCGATTACCAAAATCCAAGAACCTCTTGATTTGATACCTAAAACGTCAGTCGATGACGTCTCTGAACCTGACGATTTTTCGGAAGAAGAGGATTTTAACTCAGAGTTTGAATATATGGAAGGCAACAATGACCATAATGATTAAAGGGGGAACCCACCTCTAAAAAATTAACCCTGGTTAGATAGAGATGCTTTGTCCCTCCCTGAACCAGTTCATAACCTTCTCGGTCATCCAGAGAAGTTGCTACCATAGTTCAATCCCGAAACCTCTGGATTTCCTGAAGATCATATCAAGAAACTTATACTAGCGATCAGGCTTATGAATGTCCAACATGAAGACATAGTATGCATACTTTTCCCCTATATGTTTGAAAATTCATCTTCCACATGGTATTTCAAACTACTTATAGGATCTATAACTAGCTGGACGAAGTTCCAGAAAGATGTTCTAGACAAATTTGCTGAAGAAACTACTATGGGAGCTCTAGTGGTTGAGTTGTTCACTGCCACCATGAGTTCGAAAGAAAGGGTCAAATACTTCAACCAAATATTCATGAATATATTGAACAAGTTCTATCCCGAAGCTAAGCCAACTCAATAATTGCAAATCAAATTTTATGCTAACACTCTCCCATCTTCCATTTCCATGTTCATAAAAAGGGTTGCTAAATGAACCCTAGCTGAGAATTTCAAAGAAGCCAAAATTATAGAATTTCAGATGAAAGGGTGTAAAGAATGTCAGGTTTCATTATTTAAGAAAGAATCTCAACCTCCTCCCACGAGAGGACTTCTTTTGACTAGACCATAAGGGAAATAAGCATAACAGACTCCCAACAAAGGTAATGGAGAAATAGAAGATCCACAATGCATGGTTAAGAAACTATCAAATGAGATCATAGACATGAAGAGAAATGTAGGGGAAGGAAACCAAGGCCAGAGACCCTACAAGCCTTTCTTTAAGAGGAACCTACCATTCAAGGCGATTGAACCTCCCCCATCCAACTTAAATATCGATCTAGGGAATGTGGCATCTGATTCTTTCTGTACGTATCATCAGGAAAACCACTCCGAAAGAGACTGCCTTCAATGGTTGCATGCCATGAATTTGATGGCCAATTGGTTTCTAGATGAAGTCTCCCTGACCGAACGATCGAGCAATTCAGTTATAAATATTGTTGACCAGGAAGAGGTTGATCCACCACAAGATACAGCTATGCTGATATGGGATCCTGACCTGATCATCCTTTCTGACGACATGTTTGAGTCTCAAGAACCACCCATCGAGGTATCAGTGGTGAAAACGCATAGTAAAGGTCCACCTGTCTCAAAAGACATCACTGCTACCCAAACTTTGAGACCTAATACATCCCCTGATCCCCCGAAAACACCTTTTTCTCCCAATAGGAAACCTATAAGAATCCATACCTACAAATATCCCAAACTCGATTACAACGTAGTTGAATATTTGAACAATTTAAGGGTGAACATATCAGTCATGGATGTGTGCATAATCCCTCAGCATAAGGACTTCCTACTACAATATTTGAACTCAATAGAAGACCCTACGACTAGCAGTGGTCAGGAAAGAAATCTAGCTCCGACAAACCCAGTAAATAAACCAACCATGAATACATGTTCGAAACAGAAGAAAGGGAAGCCTTTTGTCCCACCTTTCCTCTTAACATTCAAAGTTTTCAATAGGAATCTCCATAATTTTTTGGTAGATTCAGGAGCATCTTCCAACATTATGCCCTTGTTAATCTATAAAAAATTAAATTTCATTCCTCTACAGAGAAACAAACACGTGATACAGCTAGACAGGACCCAGGTCAAAGTCATGGTGGAACTCAGGGATGTAATGATCAGAATAGAGACACATCCTAAATTTGTGCAAGTGATTGACATCATCGTGGTAGACATCCTAGAGGCCTATCGGTTATTACTAAGTCGAGATTGATCTGAGAAGTTAAATGGGTACTTTAGTATAGACTAGGAACACCTTTGGCTACCACTAAAGGGATACAATAAGATGATCAGAATCAATAGGGAGAGATATCTTAAACATACGATCATTGATCTAGAAACCCTGAATGAACCCTTATCTACAGATTTCCCCATGCTGGGAAATTATTCCTGCGATTCCCACTTCGGAAAATTTTCTCCTCTCTTATCTGATGTCCCCCTCTCTCAAAAATCTGAAATGGTATTTCAAGAGAAATTGCCGATACCAACAGAAGACACCCTCTTCTACCAAGAACCTATGTTAGAAACTACAAAACAAGAGATAGGACAAATAGAAAGTAATAACGAAGGAAAAAAGGGCTATTGTCTTTCACAAATTTGGACCATATACTTTGATGGATCTAAATTGCAAGAAGCATCAGGGGCAGGGTGCATCCTCATTGATCCAAAAGGTAAACGTTATTTCCTATCCTATAAACTAGAATTTGAATGCAACAATAACATCGTCGAGTATGAAGCTCTAGTACAGGGGTTAAAGAAAGCCATAGACTTGAACGTCAAAGAATTGAAAGCTTTCAGGTAATCCGAGATTATCGTTAGACAAGTAATTAATACTATAAACTGCAATTCCCCACACCTGAAGAACTACCAGCAGGAAGTGCATAGGTTAATGGAGCATTTTGAAGCTTTCAATATCACCGTGATCCCCAGAGAAAAGAACATCCTTGTTGATTCCCTATCCACAGCTACTTCGAGGTTGTCACCTATGGAAGACTATGAAGCCTCCTGGTTCACTGTGGAACTACTCTACAAACCATCGGTGCCTAGCAATATGTCTAATTGAAAGGTCTTTAAAGAAGATGAGCAGATCATAAACTTCCTGACTAACCAAGACAATTTCAAAGATTTATCCATCGACGATGACGTATTCCAGGAACAAGCAATATAAATTTATCCTCGAATAGGCCAGCCTATTGACAGATCGAAATCTCACACCATCCTGAAAGGGATAGCTAATCTAGAAAATCTGTTTGACCTGAAAGAATGCTTTAAGGGGCCTAAGAACACAAAGACCGACACCTCTTGTCCCCTACATGAAACTATAAATATCGAAACCCTGGAGAATCCAAAGAATGTGAATCTTGGAAAAAGCATATCTAAAGAGGAAAGAAAGGCTTATCCCAAACTGTTTAGACAATATCAAGATGTCTTCGCATGGTCCTACCGAGACCTGAAAACCTACGACACTTGAATCATTCAACACACTATACTGTTAAAACCTGAGGTGAAACCTTTCCAACAAAAGCTTTGAAAGTATCACCCATCCCTGGAACCTCTCGTGTATTAGGAATTAAAGAAACTTTTAGATTCCAAGATCATTTTCTAGGTCAAGCATTCCGCATGGGTAGAAAATTTGGTTCCTGTGAGGAAAAAGTATGGAGAAATTCGATTTTGCGTAGATTTAAGAAATCTCAACAGGGCTTCAAAAAACGACAATTACCCAATCCCGCTAATGGAAAAACTCCTACAGACTGTGTCTGGCTCGGAGATTTTCTCCCTACTAGACGGTTTCTCAGGTTACAACCAATTCCTGGTTTTAGAGGAAGTTCGTTTAAAAACTACCTTCCGAACCAAGTGGGGAACCTTCGCTTATAAACACATGCCTTTTGGGTTAATCAATGCAGGAAAGACCTTCCAAAGGGCCATGGAAATAGCATTTCGAGGACTAATCAACAAGTGTGTGGTAGTGTATCTAGACGATGTAACCATGTATTCAAAGAACAGAGAAGAATGCATCCAACACTTAACTCAAATTTTCGAAAGGTGTAGGAAATACGATATATCCCTAAATCTAAAGAAGGTAAGTTGTTAGGTCATATTGTATCCCAAGCAGGTATTCACATAGAACCAGAAAGGATTAGAGCCATATCCCAACTCCCATTACCCCATAACAAGAAAGCTATGCAATCCTTTTTCGGGAAAATACATTTTGTGAGGAAATTCACTCTCGATTTCACGGAAATCATCAAGCCCTTACAAAATATGATTCGCAAAGATACCAAATTTCAGTGGGATGATAAACGAAAGGATGCTTTCAGCAATATTAAAATTTCCATATCTTGGGCCCCTGTGCTACGAAGTCCTGATTTCAATAGGGACTTCTTCCTCTATGCTTTCACCTCCAACCATTCATTAGCCACAGTATTGACTCAGAAGGATGATGACAACAATGAATATCTGGTGTCGTTCATGAGAACTAATCTCCAAGAAGTCGATCTTAACTATCTTGTTATTGACAAACAGGCTTATTCGGTTTATAAGGCAGTAAAACACTTCAGGTCTTACATCCTCAAAAACCACACCAAACTGATTGTGCCTCACCCTACAGTCTGATCCTTATTTACTCAGCAAGAGATGGGGGAAAGAAGAGGGAACTAGATGGTAGTAGTCCAAGAATTTGATCTATATATAAAACCTGCCAAACTTGTTAAGGGGCAAGGGTTGTGAAAACTTGCAGATGAAGCCCAGGACCAAGCAAATGAAGATTCTGGATGGGAGAATGAAATAGAATTATGGTGTGGTGAAGCTTCTTACATTTCCCCAGGGCCTGAGTCTTGGTATAATAATCTAACCTATCTCCTACACCATGGAGCCTACCCAAAAAATCTCAACCCCAGGGAAAGGAGAGCTCTCAGGTTAAAATTTGCACAATATTGCCTCATAAATTCAATACTCTTCCGGATTAATTATGATGGAGTACTCTTAAGATGTATCAAACATGAAGATACAGACAAAGTGTTGAAGGAACTCCATGGTGTCCCTGTTGGTGGGCATTTCACAAGAAACACCACCCCTCATAAGATACTGAGAGCTGGTTACTATTGGCCCACCTTGTTCAAAGATGCCCATACCTATGCCAGAAACTATAAAACTTGCCAAGTAAATGTCAGGAGGGATAAGAGAACGACAATCCCACTCCAGCCATTTATTGTATCTAGGCCTTTTGAGAAATGGGGGTTATATATCGTAGGATAGATCACACTAAGCTCTTCAAAAAAACACAAGTACATTATGACTGCCATTGATTACTTCACAGAATGGGCAGAGGTTATCCCTCTGACTCATGTAAATGAAAAATTAGTGATCCAATTCATAGAGAAACATCTAATCACGAGGTTTGGTGTCCCTTTTGTCTTGATTTTCGACAATGCAGCTTATTTCTCTTCAACCCGACTAACAGAGTTTTCTTTGGACAAAGGAATCATAATTAAGTACTCTGCAAATTATTACCCACAAGGAAAGGGGGTGGCAGAATCGACCAATAAGAACCTAGTAAGGATACTAAAGAAGACGGTTGTGAATAACCAAAGGAATTGGCATAATCTACTCCATAACACTTTATGGGCCGATAGAGTCACACCCAAAGAAGCCATAGGAAATTCCCTGTACTTCCTAGTTTATGGACAGGAAGCTATTCTCCCAAATGGGCTTTATCTTCCATCTCTTCAACTATCCCAAGATTCCAACGGGGATCCCTCCTCGGGCATACAACAAAGAATTGATACTCTTCTCATGCTAGAAGAAGAGAGAGAAAAGGATAAGTAGAAATTCATAGCTCACCAACAGGTAGTGAAAAGATGGTTTGATAAGAATAAGGCCAAAGAGAAGGACTTTGAAGTAGGGTACCTAGTCCTAAGGTGGTACAGAGAAAATGAACCAAAAGGGAAGCATTCTAAGTTTCAGAATCTATGGCTTGGACCTTTCCAGGTGGCTGAGAAGATTGGGGTAGGCACTTATTGATTTCAGAATCTGAGGGGGGAACCTGAATCCCTCCCAATGAATGACCAAGCCCTAAAACAATTTTTTCAATAAATAAATAAAATGTGTGTGTTTTTTATGTTTTGTTTGAGTGTTTTCATGATCGCGAAATACTTTTTGTTTTTGTTTTTTTCTAGCTTTGTGTTTTTTGCCGCTTTTGAAAGGTGCGTTTAGAAAAAAAATGGTTGACCTTAAGTCATGCGACATAGTGAACTCTATTCCAAACTCATCTCTCATATACAACATGAGAAGCATCAAGGAGCTTGTGGTTTCTTTGAGTGGTCCTCTATCTAACCTGTGTGAACGAACAAATTCAGAGAAATGTCAGAAGTGTCTTCTTGGTGGTTTGGTAAGACCTTAAGGGAAAGAAGTAAAGATGGAAAGGACTACATGAACCTAGAAGACAAAACTAGCAAAGGATCCACCTTAACCATCTCACCTATAAAAATAAACAGAAATCATCCTCTCCCACTCGATCAGAGCATCATGCTGAAACAAAATTGATATTATCAAAAGAGTGAACAGTAGGAGAAGGTATGTAGATATCTTCGTCGGGGCTATAGACGCTCACTGGTAGCGAAGCAAGGTCTGTGATGTCGGGGTGACTCTGGCAGGGCTATGGACGCTCGCTAGCAGTGGAGCGACACCAAAGCAAGTGAGTAGAGGTAACTAAAGGCTTCACGCCCGTGAATTCTTTGCTAAACATTGTAAAAAAGGGGCATGAGTCAGGGTTACAGGAAACGAAGGAGGAATAAAGGTTAAAACCCCATGGGTAGAACTGGAAGCATCAACCAAAGAATTTCAGAATGCAAGGGTAAAAGAGGCTCAGATTCAAAACCAATTAAGTTCTCCATATGCTTTTGTATCAACCAAGCCCTGAGGAAGGAACAAAGATTATGCTTTCACCCAGTGAATCGTCATTTGTTGAGCACTCAACACACCCTAAAAGTCTATGTCAGATTTAACCTTTTGCGTACCACTTGATCTCTTGTGAATGTCTAATTCGATCTTAGTATGAAAATATTTCCTTTGCGCATCTTCTATTTTTCATTTTAAGTCTTTCAAAGTTGTTCGGGAAAGAGAAAATCATCATGAATTAACAAAGACTAACATTTGATTAAAGAACTGACAACCAAAATTTCTCCCCAACGCGCTAAAGGAATTCAGCATGGGGAAGGATTAGAGATGAAAATTTTCTCCCGAGAGGACAAAAATAGTTGAGCCCTGACCTCCATCGACGTCGGTAGATGGAAGTCTTAATTATGCAACAGATGCTACGCAAGAATGTCGTCGATGACCAACCCTCCCCAGTGTCGGGAAGTTTTGAAGAGAGTAAGTGTTGCATGGGTAAAGGAAGTATATCATTGATCGAAGACTACCGAAATGTTTTCGGTATCGAGAGTTTCAAAGGACGATAAACCCCGAAGAAACTATGTGTTGATTTTTTGAACTGCCGATTCTCGATACTCACCGACGTCGGGAGTCACAATATCTAGCTCAATTTAGTGTGATAAATGTAAATGAAGTCCCAAGTGTAACCCTTACCCACGAGCTGAGTTCTAGGTTTATTTTAATAAGCCCTAAGTTAGTAACACCACGTCGACATCATTCAGCATCGGAAGTTTCTAAAGGACAATATCAATGAACTTACAAAATAACTCAGGAAAACAGTAATTGTAAAATCACATAATTACAAGAAGCTATAATAAGAACACGGTATATTTACATGCAAAGAGGAAACACAATGCTTTCAACTACTATGACTAGAATCTGTTCAGGAAAAAAAAATTCAAAATTTCATATATTAAGGTTCCCGCTGGACTTAGGTTACATACAGTAACCACTACCAACACCTTGGCCAACCAACCTGGTTACATCGAGAACATGAAAATTCTCACAACAAACATGGAAAATTATGAAAACATATGTTACTTCTAAGAATACAAAGCAAGGGTTCAACCATCATGTATCTCCTGCACATGGACCTTCTCTCGGACTACTCTGTGCGCCTTGCAATGATCTTATGTTCTCCTCCTCCATCATTCTCTGCATTTCACATAGTTGCACAATCGTATCTTGTGCTTCCCAAAGATACCTCTTAAGCCAATTTGTGCTTCCTTTGCGACTTGGTGGTGTTGATACCTCCTGGTTCTGTGTCGCCAGTTGTCTCCGTTGTTCTTTATTTTCTTGATAAATTTTAGTTATGGCAAGTTGTGCCTACTCTAGCTATTGATTGGGGTTTTCAACGTTAGAACCTAATATCCATGTCTTTCACATTCGGCTCCCACTTCCTCGACTTGTAGTCCCGACAGACTCTATTAGGGTGGCATGAATCATGAACTCCTCAGCGGTCAGGTGTGCACTCGGCTCAGTGAATATGTGGCTTCCTCCTACTTCCTTATTTTTTTCTGGGCCTTCCCCTCCTTCGCGGTGTCAGCTTTTGAGATGGCGTGGCCTCCAAACTGGGTCCTTCAGATGAAATTTTCTCCACTTTGACCTCTTCTTGAGGCTCTGACATCGTTTCAGAGAAGAGGTAAGGACCTCCTTTTGAAATCTTGGAGATACTCAATGACAATAAGAAAGAGTCTCAGGCATGTTGGGGTTCAGACCTGGCACTCTGGTTGCCTCGCGCACCCCATCTCATGTTTTGAGGGGATCCCATGAAGAAACTGTGTGTGTGTGCTTAGACGTCTGCGACTGGATGAAGGGCCACAACACAGGGGCTGATATAATTGGACTCGCAAGATCAATCCCTAATTTTATACAAACTCGGTCGATGCGTAGAACCCACACAGAACATCTAATATTTATAGCAGAGCGGAGCAATGAGATAGAACGTGCCAAGGAATACTCATACATTACGATGGGATTTTTTGAAGAATTAACACCTCATGTCTGCATGACGGATATGATCCGGGACATGTGAAACGTAGCCAATAAGAGTTGCAGAGAATATACGGTACAATCATTTCCAATCTCTTTAATCTTCCCAGCCTCCACTATTGGTGAATGATGGTTGAAACACTTGGTGATACGGCCTCTAGGGTAACAACTTGCCTCAACCTGGGGCATTTAACAACTTCCTTTATGGCAGAATTCAACCTTTTGGGAGTTGATGCACACTTTTGGCACACGTAAAGCTCTGGCATCCTTTCCAAACTCCAAGGGGATATCGGCCTCTAGAATGGCTTCAACGCTCATATATGTCATACCTGATCTGCCACACTATGGTGCATGGATGTAAATCATTCAAACTGAAGGGGAGCAGTGGAGCGGACAGAGATGCTACAGGTCATTCAAAAAAACTGTTGGGATCACGTAAGTATTTAACAATCGGGACTAGCAATCTCTACAGGTACGCATCAGTTGCCTTTTTTTTCTTACATATTCCTATGTTTTTCCTAATAAGTAATTTCTAAACGATGTCAATCCCAATTGCAGGAAATTTCTCTCCGACTACCGAACAAATTTCTCTCTGTAACCCCACCAAGGAACCCGAAGGAAATATTGGGGTAATATCAACGAAGCAGTGAACGATATTGGACTCCCCAATTTCAGCACCCCCAACAACTTTGTCGAATTGTGAGACATAGTCGAGTCTCTATTGACAGGCGAAATTGACCGTCTGTCAACTGAGAGAGTGGAACCGGTCCGGGGTTGTCTAATAACCCAAGTCGTTTGGAATGAACCACCCTAACGGGTTTAGCGGCTCCGTTAGCCGATCTAAGGTCCTAAGAAAACAAAAAGAAAACTAATTTAAACTAACTAATCTAACTAAAACTAAATAAAACAAACTAACTAATCTAACTATTCTATAAATACAATCTATTAACTACTACTATACTAACTACTAACTGAAATATAACTTATTCACAAAATGTACAATTTCTACAATTCACAGATTTAAATAAAACCTGAAAAACTCATTTGCATTCTGCCTTGAGACAGAGAAAGATATTTTTGTTGATTTTATATTTTTATGAACAAGAAATAAAACAAAACTAACTAAAATAAACAACTATTATACTAATTCTAACTATAAATCTAACTAAACATATATCTAACTAAACTACTAATAAATATACTAAACAAATAAATAACAAACTAACCTGGAAACACTCCAGATTTGTCCTGTGTATGATGATCTTCGAAGCTGGTCGGAGGGAGGAAACCCACACGGAGTCGTCCAGAAGCTTCTCGTAAACGATAGGCTGCAATACTCTTTAAGTTTGTTTACAGGACAAACAATACATAAAAAATAACAACAATCTTATAATTTATAAATCTCTACAATTAGATAAACCTGTATGTAAAGACTTATACATGATAGTTCAATTGATGAAGAAGAGAAATCTGTCATTCATTAGCTTAACTAAGTAATTGTTGTATTCTTAAAATTAGTGAAAGAAATCAGGCATGGATCACATTAATTCAACCATATCATTTTGCAAAGGACTATGATAGCTAAAGAAGTTACTAATCAAGTGCAAATTGATAAACATAAACAGGAAACAAAAGATTGATATTATGAAAAGCAAAAGATGTAGTAGAACATCAACTTCTGCCTCAGTTTGTATTAGAATTCCATAATCCTGGTTCTCCCACAAGCGAGGATGATCCTTATTACAAAAAATAATAAGTATTTATAAGTTTTTCCACAGGGTAAAACCTCCCTGTGGAAGTTATAAAACTGTTTACATAAATCTGGGAAGATATCCCAAAGTTGTCTAAACTAGGAAATTAAAATAAAACTAAAACATCCAAATATCCTTAAGACTGTCCATCAAATCCCATGCAATTCGGATTCTCCTGAAAAGGACCAAAAATGAACAAATTAGAAGGAACTTTTATTAATAAATGATAGAAAATTTAATTGTATAGATTAGCTACAGAATCCTCTGATTTTGTAGCTAGTCTAAATAAAGATACAGAATCAGAATTGAAATAAAATGAAAATCTTTTAAGGAGATTAAATTCAATTATCACCCAATAGCCATTTGAAAACAATTTATTCAATTGGAGCTTGTCATACCATTTGAAATCAAAACAGAATCATAAAATCATTCAACAGAGATAGGTGTACTCTGTTTTTTGAATCACCACAGAATCAGGTCTAACAAAATCATAATCAAACAGTTGAGAGACTGTTTGATATGTAATGCAATCAATACAAAAACAAATCTTATGCATTTGTTATGTCGTTTTACCAATAGGAGATATGATCGAATCGAACAGAATCATTTACAATTCGTTATGGCTGTGACGATATAGCAAACGAAAACATAACAAGGTGTAACAGAGAGCGTACAAGATATCTGATCATTCATTTTTGCAAACTGGGGTAAGCAAGATCAATTACATTCAAACAAATCATAACCGGATTTGGTAAAAATATCACAGTCAATCAATTCGTTTCATAACCAATCGAATCCAATAGTTGTGAAATCGTTTTGATATCAATTGAAACGATTATAATCAAAACAAATGACAAGCAACTATTATGCTGCCTTGTCAACAGGAAATATGAATTCGACAAGATCATTCCAATCGTTATGACTGTGTTGACACAGCAAACGGTTCATGCCATGAATAGATCAATTCAAATCGGCGTGAAAATTAATTCAAATAAAACCATAACAGGCTCAAATGATCGGCAATAGAATTCATAATTTGTTATGGCAAAATGGGCAAACGACTTTGATCAAAACGAAATCGTTCCAATCAAACAAAACAATTGGTTGGGGTTTAGCATAGCTGTAACGAATCGAATCCATTCCATGATTCGAGCACACCTGTGCTGACTTAAATGAACATATCATTTTTATAAAAACAGAGTAGTTCGTTTCCCAAATTAAAATCGAACATATCAACACAGGTATAACAAAATTAAAATCGAACATATGAACATATTAAATATGAACATATCAACTTTGAAAATTGTAAGACAGAGTATATCGTAACAACCAAACTCAATAAAATCGTTCACCAACCATGGCATATAGATTATAACAAAATCAAATTCGAACATGATTGTGTTCTAAACTGAGTATGAAAAACTTCCTTTTCAAATCGGATACAAACCAATCCAGTCGAAGACAAACTATTAATTTCGTTAACGCAATAAAGCAAACCAATCAATCAAATCCAAATGAAGACCACACAAATCCAATCAAAATCTATCGATTGTTATACTAGGAATGATCAGATCGTATATCAAATCGAAATTTCTTTTTATTCAAAGCAAAGCTATATATAGAATGCACGCATTATAACAGAGTCATTCAGAGCTATTTAAAAACTGAATTCAAATCATTATATCAACCTAGATTATTTAAAAAACAAAAACGATGTCAAAACCATACCTGTATAGTGATGAGGCTGCTTGATTATGCCAATTTAGAATTGACAACGATCGTGGCTGATTCCACGTTTTTGAACAAGATGGAGCCGGTTGTCTTTTGCTTTTTATCTGTTGCTTGGAGCTTGGATTTTTGACTGGTTAGCACTGCAATTTGATCTTCCGGTGATTGAATCTTTGATTGGAGTATAGGAACATCAATATAATATCGTTCTAACCATGAATCGCATTGGTCATAGGGTGATTGTGTGGGTTTAGACAGAGTAGGCGAGGGTTTGGCCAAATGACTGAGGGTTTCACGAGGCAATTTAATACCTGTGTAGTCAGGGTCGTTCTTTAGGCAGGGAGGAATATTTGATACAAAATCATAAGGGGGATCGGGACATAAACCCTGCGAGTAGGGGTACTCGCTGGCCAAGAAACGTTCAACATCAGAATCGGAATCCTCACTCATAACTATAGGGTTGGACTCAACAGAGGGTTTCGATTTGTTTCTTGCCATTCTCAAAATGAGTCGGGCATTCCTTTTCCCTTTGGCATTAGCAATAAGGTTTTCCTTGGGTCTTTTACTCATAGGCTTCTTAATAGCCTCTGCACTCTTAGTTACAGTGTCGGGTAAGCCACCACCAGGGTCGGTCGAGGGTTTAGGCAGTAGGAGATGTAAGGGTATAGGCGGTTCGGCCTTGGTTTCAATTACCATAGGTTTATCAACCTGTACAGGGTCGGTGTCTTCAAAGCCATTACGGGCAATGAAAGCCCTCCAACTCTCACCATGAAAACTCAAATGATAAACAACAATGAGATTAATAAGCCCATGGTGGAACAAGCTACTATCAGCCTTCTGCCTCTTAAACTTTTTCGGCATCTTATACAGGGAATGATGAAAGTAGAAAGGCATGTTTAGAGGATACCCTATAAAAATCATCAGCAAACGCAAGTGGTAGAGGAACACAAGTCCATATCAACCTTCACAGGTCACGAACTGCTTGACTAGCATTAATAAGTCGTGCCATCGTGGTTTGAGAATAGATATGGGCATACCTCTGTCACAAGAGGTGACTTTGCGCGATAGAAACAACAATGTCCATGGCACTTCCTCGACCTTGCAATTCTTAAACCAACGTTGTCCCAAGGCAGGTAGCATTGTAGCAGAGCTAATAAACTGCTCATCGATCTCTAACTTTATGTCGCCCACCTTGGCTTGACAGCCATCGAAGGTTACGGAAAACTATCGTGCTACACAGAGGTTAAAACCCTCAAATCATTGTATAAAGGGAAGCCAGCCATTTTCCTCCAAATCTTGGCGGGCATTGTCAAACATTAACAAGGCTTGATTGCCATTGGGCTCGACTCGCACGACTGGTGCCATGGAGCCAAACGCATGGTAAGGGAAGGTTTTGGATTCACCAACACACGTAGGAGCAGAGCTACCCGAGCTTAACAGAAATGAACGAGCAAAAAGGGATAGGCATAAATGCAAGCATGAGAAGGTGGTGGAGTCTGCCATGCAAAATATTCATTATCCAAGTACAACCGTCGATTTACATAGTTGTTCACTCCATAATAGTAATTCAACCATCGATTCATGTGCCCAACTAATGAAATCAAATGTGTATACCAATGCGCGCAAATGTTATGCCATAACGTTTAAACACCTGACTTATAAATCAAAGCCAAAATCAACTATGCACCATTGTATCATTTCATATAATCAAAAAGTTTAACCAAGGTGCCAAACAATATTCATATAGTCGACAAGACAAAAGATTAACATAAGGATTATATCAAAGGACATATATATAAAAACTTTAATCATAACCCCTATGCATTTTCATAGAATCAATGATCAGGCAAGTCATATAAAGTGCAAATCCAAATGCTAAATGCCTTACAAACTCAATAAAACCAAGTTATACAATCAACCGAAGTATGAGAACTGATTAGAGGATCTTGCCAGTTGTATAATGATAAATAAAAGGTGAGCGCAATAGGCATGATGACAAAAGAGATATTTATAGTTCAGATAATGATCGAAATACGACTTTGAAAGGAGAATTTTTAACACTTACAGTCGTGAAAACTTAACGAAGACAAATGTGCAAATGTCGCAAAAAATGAAAATGTCGTTTATTGAAAATTGCAATGAAAAAAAATGATGTTTGCAAAACATTAGTGTAGGCAGCTTAATAGACGATAGAAAAAAGTGAATTGGCTGCCAACAATGGCGACACATTGGTAGAAGCAGTTATCTCTGTCAAAGAAACAAGTTCAGATTAGGACAGCAAAGATAATTTCAACTTGAAAATAACAACCGAAAATCGTACAAACATCATCATTAACCATCTTTTCCAGCAGTGTTTCAAAAGATGAAAACGGATAACAAACTTAAGACCAGCAAGTCACGATATTAAAGATAAAATATCCAATACTGTTGGCATGGCCACTGCTGCCAGCAAGCGTCCATAGCCTCGACAGGGTTTCCATTTAACCCACTTTGACATCTGTATCCTGCCAAGAAGTTCTGGATCAAAATAAAGGACATTAAAGAGGTTTTTTTTTTGCAAATTTTCATATACCTGACATTGCTTCGCTACCAGCAGACCTGTTCAGTACCCCGGCAAAGTTGTCTTGGTGCCATGCATGCATTTACTCGCTGCCAGCAGACCTGTTCAGTATCCCGGCGGGTTTACAAGCACTTCCCACAGCTCTTATTCATAATTTATTTTATTTTGTTTTTTATAGATATATATTTGAGCGGGGTGACGCTGAAAATCTTGATATTTTAACATAGTTTTTTAGACCTCATCAAAAAAAATTTAGAACTGTCTTTTATTTAGATCCAGAGATGTTTCATTTACAAAACAACTTCCTAAGACAGGGAGACATCCTCTGAGTCATTCCTTTACGGAAAAGGGACAGCGTAAAAAGATAATAGATGATCATGACAAACTTTGCTTAGAGATCGAAATCAGTAAACTTCTTTCAAACAACAAAATTTTCCAACACAGATATAAATTTCGGCAATATATCATTGATGTTTTGTACAAATTTTCAGAAGTTATTTTAGCGAAGGAAATTTCTATTTTCCTTGTCTGAACAATTCAAAAATTCAGGTATGTGTATTTCAACAGCAAAAAATAGTAAGCATAAGGGAGAAATCAAAACACACGAGTGAAGAAAACATTGGAAAGGAAAGAAATCCAAACAAGAAAAACAAAAAACAAATATGCACAGAAGGTGCATCTGAAAACCTCATGCAACCAATCCCTTGGGAAACTGAAAAGTAGAAAAAAAAATCCTATTTGATGGAAAAGTAGTCCTACTCATGGTACCTTGGGTCAGGTTTGATTCAGATTCATTTATCTCTTTACTTTCCATTTAAGATTTTCATGATGATATTGCGTTTTTGAAAATAAATGTTCAACTAAGAGTAAAGAGAAAAGGATCAAGGGGACTTCCCTGACAACAGTCGTATTATGGTTCTCGTGGTGTGCCCACTTTCATTCATGACTGCATTATTGCAAAGAGAAATAGTGAGAAATCAAACTGAAAGAAAACCTATTCCTAAACCTACCCTAACTATTAAACAAATAAAAAATACTAAGTGAAGTCATGTTTCCAATGTAGCCATCGGAGCATCTTCAATCCTGCAATGGAAACAAGATAAAATATTAGTAACAAGAATGGTAATATATCAACAGATGATAGAAACACATCACACTTACT
>ML783168.1:492822-514212 GCA_009831015.1 Picea engelmannii | reverse complement strand
AAGGTTTAAAGATTCTTCTTCTAGTTGCGTGACTTCTTCTCTAATAAGTTTCATAGGAGTACTAGAACATTCAAGAAGATTTTCATTGCTTAAGTGTTCTTCAATGACTGATTTTAAATGTTGATTAGAGCATGAGTTACAAGAATGAGGGTATTCACCTTGAGCCAGAAATGAATCTTCTTCCATATTGTTCGAAGACTGAAAATACAATGATTCAAAGGAAAAAACAATTTGGTTGTCAATAAGGACCTGGTCAATAGATTCTACCTCCCTAGCTTGTTCAACATTATCGGAAGAATTTTTCTCTTCTTGCGAAGAAAATTGTTCTTGCAATTGAGTGACAGGATTTGCAATTGGTTCTTCATTCGTGATTGAACATGACTGGATGGAAGGGATGGAAGCATCATAGAAGAGATTTAATGCCAATGACATGTCATCGAGATTAAATTTGTAGAGGATATGATAGACTCTTGTCAAAAAGTGTTCTGAAGATGAATCGTCGTTGATTAGCGAAGTATGAAATTCTTCACATAATTGATCAAAATCATAAATTTCAAAAGCATCTAGAAACTACTCTACAAATTGAAACCAATCAAAAATTTGACATGCTGGAAAGGATTCAAACCAATGTTTGATTCGACCTCTAAAAGTAAAAGAGAAAAGTCTGCATAAAACTCCTAAATCTGAGATGTCATGTTTGATGCATTTGCACCAAAACTTGTTAAGGTGGTCTTTAGAAGATGTATTGCCTTCACCATCAAAGGTGAGTTTGGACAAGCGATAGACTGTCTCGTTGGGAACATCGGGTAATGAGAAGTTGAAAGCATGTTCCAACACAGTGATTTGGGAAGCCATGGGGGAAATAGAATACATTAAAAATAAAGGCTCCTACAAGGCCAGCTTGTCAGTCGGCCCTCCTTCTAGCGCCATTTGTTGATGGGCGAAATTGGCCATCCGTCAACTAAGAGAGTGGAACCAGTCTAGGGTTGTCTAATAACTCAAGCCGTTTGGAATGAACCACCCTGACGGGTTTAGCAGTTCTATTAGCCGATCTAAGGTCCTAAGAAAACAAAAAGAAAACTAATTTAAACTAACTAATCTAACTAAAACTAAATAAAACAAACTAACTAATCTAACTATTCTATAAATACAATCTATTAACTACTACTATACGAACTACTAACTGAAATATAATTTATTCACAAAATGTACAATTTCTACAATTCACAGATTTAAATAAAACCTGAAAAACTCATTTTCATTCTGCCTTGAGACAGAGAAAGATATTTTTGTTGATTTTATATTTTTATGAACAAGAAATAAAACAAAACTAACTAAAATAAACAACTATTATACTAATTCTAACTATAAATCTAACTAAACATATATCTAACTAAACTACTAATAAATATACTAAACAAATAAATAACAACCTAACCTGGAAATGCTCTAGATTTGTCCTGTGTATGATGATCTTTGAAGCTGATCAGAGGGAGGAAACCTGCACCGAGTCGTCCAGAAGCTTCTCGTAAACGATATGCTGCAATGTTCTTTAAGTTTGTTTACAGGACAAACAAGACATAAAAAATAACAACAATCTTATAATTTATAAATATCTACAATTAGATAAACCTGTATGTAAAGACTTATACATGATAGTTCAATTGATGAAGAAGAGAAATCTGTCATTCATTAGCTGAACTAAGTAAGTGTTGTATTCTTAAAATTAGTGAAAGAAATCAGGCATGGATCACATTAATTCAACCATATCATTTTGCAAACGACTATGATAGCTAAAGTAGTCACTGATCAAGTGCAAATTGATAAACATAAACAGGAAACAAAAGATTGATATTATGAAAAGCGAACGTTTTAGCAGAACATCAACTTCTATCTCAGTTTGTATTAGAATTCCATAATCCTGGTTCTCCCACAAGTGAGGATGATCCTTATTACAAAAAATAATAAGTATTTATAAGTTTTTCCACAGGGTAAAACCTCCCTGTGGAAGTTATAAAACTATTTACATAAATCTGGGAAGATATCCCAAAGTTGTCTAAACTAGGAAATTAAAATAAAACTAAAACATCAAAATATCCTCAAGACTATCCATCAAATCCCATGCAATTCGGATTCTCCTGAAAATGACCAAAAATGAACAAATTAGAAGGAACTTTTATTAATAAATGATAGAAAATTTAATTATATAGATTAGCTACAGAATCCTCTGATTCTGTAGCTAGTCTAAATAAAGATACAGAATCAGAATTGAAATAAAATGAAAATCTTTTAAGGAGATTAAATTCAATTATCACCCAATAGCCATTTGAAAACGATTTATTCAATTGGAGCTTGTCATACCATTTGAAATCAAAAAAGAATCATAAAATCATTCAACAGAGATAGGTGTACTATGTTTGTTGAATCACCACAGAATCGGGTCTAACAAAATCATAATCAAACAGTTGAGAGACCATTTGATATGTAATGCAATCAATACAAAAACAAATCTTATGCATTTGTTATGCCGTTTTACCAATAGGAGATATGATCGAATCGAACAGAGTCATTTACAATTCGTTATGGATGTGACGATATAGCAAACGAAAACGTAACAAGGTGTAACAGAGTGCGTACAAGATATCCGATCATTCGCTTTTGCAAACTGGGGTAAGCAAGATCGATTACATTCAAACAAATCGTAACCGGATTTGGTAAAAATATCACAGTCAATCAATTCGTTTCATAACCAATCGAATCCAACAGTTGTGAAATCGTTTTGATATCAATTGAAATGATTATAATCAAAACAAATGACAAGCAACTATTACGCTGCCTTGTCAACAGGAAATATGAATCCAACAAGATCATTCCAATCGTTATGAATGTGTTGACACAGCAAACGGTTCATGCCATGAATAGATCAATTCAAACCGGCGTGAAAATTAATTCAAATAAAACCATAACAGACTCAAATGATCGGCAATAGAATTCATAATTTGTTATGGAAAAATGAGCAAACGACTTTGATCAAAACGAAATCATTCCAATCAAATGAAACAATTGGTTGGGGTTTAGTATAGTTGTCACGAATCGAATCCATTCCATGATTCGGGCACACCTGCGCTGACTTAAATGAACATATCATTTTTATAAAAACAGAGTAGTTTGTTTCCCAAATTAAAATCGAACAGAGCAGTATTTCAACTTTGAAAATTGTAAGACAAAGTATATCGTAACAACCAAACTCAATAAAATCGTTCACCAACCATGGCATATGGATTATAACAAAATCAAATCCGAACATGATTGTGTTCTAAACTGAGTATGAAAAACTTCCTTTTCAAATCGGATACAAACCAATCCAGTCGAAGACAAACTATTAATTTCGTTAATGCAATAAAGCAAACCAATCAATCAAATCCAAACAAAGACCACACAAATCCAATCAAAATCTATCGATTGATATACTAGGAATGATCAGATTGTATATCGAATCAAAAAAAAAATTTATTCAAAGCAAATCTCTATATAGAATGCACGCATTATAACAGAGTCATTCAGAGCTATTTAAAAACTGAATTCAAATCATTATATCAACCTAGATTATTTACAAAACAAAAACGATGTCAAAACCATACATGTATAGCAATGAGGATGCTTGATTATGCCAATTTAGAATTGACAACGGCCGTGGCTGATTCCACGTTTTTGAACAAGATGGAGCCGGTTGTCTTTTGCTTTTTATCTGTTGCTTGGAGCTTGTCTTTTTTACTGGTTAGCACTACAATTTGATCTTCCAGTGATTGAATCTTTGATTGGAGTATAGGAACATCAATATAATATCGTTCTAACCATGAATCGCATTGGTCACAGGGTGACTGTGTGGGTTTAGACATAGTAGGCGAGGGTTTGGCCAAATGACTAAGGGTTTCACGAGGCAATTTAGTACCCGGGTAGTCAGGGTCGTTCTTTAGGCAGGGAGGAAGATTTGATACAAAATCATAAGGGGGCTCGGGACATAAACCCTGTGAGTAGGGGTACTCGCTAGCCAAGAAACGTTCAACATCAGAATCGGAATCCTCACTCAAAACTATAGGGTTAGACTCGGTAGAGGGTTTCAATTTGTTTCTGGCCATTCTCGAAATGAGTTGGGCATTCCTTTTCCCTTTGGCATTAGCAGTAAGGTTTGCCTTGGGTATTTTACTCATAGGCTTCTTAATAGCCTCTGCACTCTTAGTTACAGTGTTGGGTAAGCCACCACCAAGGTCGGATGAGGGTTTAGGTAGTAGGAGATGTAAGGGTACAGGCGGTTCAACCTTGGTTTCAACTACCATAGGTTTATCAACCTGTACAGGGTCGGTGTCTTCAAAGCCATTACGGGCAATGAAATCCCTCCAACTCTCACCATGCAAACTCAAATGATAAACAACAATGAGCTTAATAAGCCCATGGTGGAACAGGCTGCTATCAGCCTTCTTCCTCTTAAACTTTTTCGACATCTTATACAGGGAACGATGAAAGTAGAAAGGCATGTTTAGAGGATACCCTATAAAAATCATCAGCAAACGTAGGTGGTAGAGGAGCACAAGTCAGTATCGACCTTCACAGGTCACAAACTGCTTGACTAGCATTAATAAGTTGTGCCATCGTGGTTTGAGAATAGATATGGGCATACCTCTGTCACAAGAGGTGACTTTGCGCAATAGAAACAACAATGTCCATGGCACTTCCTCGACCTTGAAATTCTTAAACCAACGCTGTCCCAAGGCAGGTAGCATTGTAGCAGAGTTGATAAACTTCTCATCGATCTCTAACTATATGTCGCCCACCTTGGCTCGATAGCCATCGAAGGTTACAGCAAACTGTTATGCTACACAGAGGTTAAAACCCTCAAATAATTGTATAAAGGGAAGCCATCCATTTTCCTCCAAATCTTGGCGGGCATTGTCAAAAATTAACAAGGCTTGATTGCCATTGGGCTCAACTCGCACGACTGGTGCCATGGAGCCGAACGCATGGTAAGGGAAGGGTTTGGATTCACCAACACATGCAGGAGCAGAGCTACCCAAGCTTAACAGAAATGAACGAGCAAAAAGTGATAGGCATAAATGCAAGCATGCAAAGGTGGTGGAGTCTGCCATGCAAAATATTCATTATCCAAGTATAACCGCCGATTTACATAGTTGTTCACTCCATAATAGTAGTTCAACCATCGAGTCATGTTCCCAACTAATGAAATCAAATGTGTATACCAATGCGTGCAAACGTTATGCCATAACATTTAAACACCTGACTTATAAATCAAAGCCAAAATCAACTATGCGCCAATGTATCATTTCATATAATCAAAAAGTTTAACCAAGGTGCCAAACAATATTCATATAGTCGACAAGCCAAAAGATTAACATAAGGATTATATCAAAGGACATATATATATAAAATTTAATCATAACCCCTATGCATTTTCATAGAATCAATGATCAGGCAAGTCATATAAAGTGCAAATCCAAATGCTAAATGCCTTACAAACTCAATAAAACCAAGTTATACAATCAACCGAAGTATGAGAACTGATTAGAGGATCTTGCCAGTTGTATAATGATCAATAAAAGGTGAGCGCAATAGGCATGATGACAAAAGAGATATTGACAGTTCAAATAATGATCAAAATACGACTTTGAAAGGAGAATTTTTCACGCTTACAGTCGTGAAAACTTAACGAAGACAAATGTGCAAATGTCGCAAAAAATGAAAATGTCGTTTATTGAAAATTGCGACGAAAAAAAATGATGTTTGCAAAACATTAGTGTAGGCAGCTTAATAGACGATAGGAAAAAGTGAGTTGGTTGCCAACAGTCTCATGCCAAGAAAGATTCACTATGGGCCAAAGATCTCATGAAGATGACCGACGCGGTACCAGGGCAAGTGCAATGATTTATGGACCATCTGATTAGAACTCGAACTGTGCTACATCAGCTAAACTCCAGTCTAGCGAAATATTGGATGCATGCGATGGACATCAGAGGGATACATGCAACTCCAATGGAGTAGCAAAGGTTCCCATGGGCTCAAACCTATGACGAATTGTTTATCAGTTGGTCCGAGTATGAGAAAAGTCATATTTTCAAAGAACTATCTTGAGTTGACTATTAAAGAAACTGTTAGAAGATGACACCACGTGGCGTATTTTTCTTTGCTTAAATTGCACTTAGCTGTTGTTTTCAGTTGAACTTTAGATTATAAATAAAGACATTGACCAATTAGTTAAGGGTCAATGTTTGTTGCAAGAACTCTTTCTTTCTAGTTGTTAAGAATTATTTTGAAGCTGCTTTGAATTGAGAAGTCCTTTTGGACCAAAGACAAGTTATTTTCATCAATTGTGTTAGGACCCAAAATGTCCCTTTTTCACCATATCTTTTGCTCATTAAACCTTATCATTTCTATGCTAAATTCCCACTATAATGTTTGTTAAGACCCTTTTTCCCAAGGTATGAATCATTGATCTTGATTTTATATTCTTATTTACTTAACATGTTTGATTGGTAGCATTTCTCATATTTTACCCATGAATGTTCAACTAATGATCAAAATATGTAGAACAACCAAGTCTTGAAGAAATATTGTTGTTGTTACACCAGTTTCTACAGCTATGCGCCAGTTCTTCATGTTGTTACACGACTACAACAACTGTTCACTTTTTCTAGAAGTTGTCACACTTACTGCAACAGACGCCCACAGATCCTAGAAGTTGTTACACCTGCTGCAACAGATTCCCACCGATCCTAGAAGCTGGTATATCGTTCAAATCCGAATCCTGAAGATCGATCCTCAAGGTTGTTACACATTTTAGCTCATGTTGGTGATCAAGATTCTTTTTCCCTATTTTGTGAAGATGAAAGATCTTCTGTATCATACAAACAGCTTGAGAATCTCAGATTCTCAAGGATGTTCTGAGTCTGTTTTAACTTAATGACTCTGTCTTTAAATAGAAGAGATTTTGTAATCATTGGGACCAAAGATTAGCTGTGAACGGAGATTGAAGTGAAGCATATTATATCTGAACATTTTTGCAAGTTAATAAAGAAATGAATTAAGTTTCTTTAACCTACTGTAATCTTTTCGAGTGGATTCAATGAGAAGGAAAGAGCCCACCTTCCTCACAGACTCCCCTCTATTTTGAGTTTTAGATTCACTACTTCGATTTGTGTGATTTATCTGTTTAGAATTTCTAGAATACAATTGTTGTTACAGTTCAGTCCCTTTCTATTAAATGTGCATCAGTGTGTCTCATGAGAGTTAGAATCAATTGTTGAATACTGCTAGAGAATTACTTTGAGAGTTAATTCCTTTTATGCACTAGATTAAAACTATATTTTTAAGAAAAAGTAAATAGAAGTGTGAATTTCACTTTCTACAATTAAGTAGACTTCCTTTCTGCAATTAGCACAAAATTTCCTTTTGCAAGAGTAAAATAGAAAATTAGAATAGATTAGATAATCCAGGATTCTTATACACTCATTAAATTAGATTTCAATTATGCAAGTATGATTTCAATTCTATAACAATAGATTAGAACTCCAGCTGTGTCAGCAACTTGTGTTAGTGTTCAGATTTTCAATTTTGTTTCTTTTAGTTTACCTTACTGCAATTTGATTAGTGTTGCTTTCATAATCTAGCATAGACCATGCACAATTATCTTACAAATAAAAAAACTTCCCTAGGTTTGAAAATTCATATTGAACACCTTAATTATCTATTTATTTAGACAATTAAAGTGCCCAACATTTTGGCGTCGTTACCGGGAAAGATAATTATAGATTCTTCTAAGCACATTAGTTTCTTTTTTTTAGGAATGAATAGTCTGCATGAATTGAGGAACAAGAGGATGTATCCCCAAAAATACTAACCCTACAGGTACCATAGGACGTGGTGGAAGGAATCCTACACTGGGAAGGCAAACCTTTGTTGATGAGATTATAGCCAGAGAATATTCTTCTTTAGGATCTATCTTTCGCCCTTCAAATCCTCCAAGAAGACATATCCCTCAGTCATCAGAACTACCCCATTTTGAAACATCATTTTCATTAGGAGATGAAGATGAAGATTTGTCACCAACAAGTCAGCATGCAATAGTGGAGAATACTAAAGATAAAGGAAGTGTAGTTCAGAACAGGGAAAATCTAGAAGAAGTTGTTTATTAGATCAACAGACATATAGTCACTAAAGAGGAGTGGGACACTTTCTGTATTGAGTGGAGAGAAAGAGCACATATGGAGAATCAAGGGGATAATGAAGAAGATTTCCACCATGAGAATCCATTGTGAGAATCCACCGAACAATGAAGATCATGCAAATGGTGAAAATACTATCTCTACCCTGGTCTTTCCTATTACTAATGTTCCCACATAGGGGATAGCTCCTATGAAGAACATACCTCTCTCAACCCTTCCAAATTTCCATGGATTATCTACTAAAGATCCAAATGAGTTTCTGTTTGAATTCGATATTCTGTGTAGAATCTAGCACTACACTACCACTGCGCAGAAGCTTAAATTGTTTCTAGCTACATTGAAGGGTAACGCGTTAATATGGTTCATGAGCCTTGGAGGAGAGAATATTTCAACAAGGGGAAAAATGAGGTATATTTTCCTGAACAAATACCAAGACTATTGTCGAATGAGGGAACGAAGAGAGGAACTGTTTAGGATGTATCAGAAGGAGGATGATACCCTTGAAGATTTTGTGGAGTGACTCCAGTATAATCTACAAAGGTCTAGACATCCAGATGTGAGTAAGGACATTCTCAAAACTATATTTCTAAAAGGAGTTAGAGATGATTGTTTAGATATCTTGAATGTGCTTGGAAAGGGATATATATCTAAGGAATCCTATGAAGACATTGTAAATCTTTGTAAGAGATGCTCTCGAGGATCTACAAGGAATAAGCCAGCTACCAGGGTTGTCACTTTTTCAAGGGTACAGAAATCAGCCAATGGAGGAGCAACAAGAGAAGAAATAGCTAATCTGTTAGAATATTTCAAAACAGAAATGATTAACTCTTTTGCTTCACAAATTAATACTCTGCAGATCAAACAGAAACAAGAAGAATCAAATCGGGCATTGGCCATTTTCTTTCTGAAATGCAAAGACAAACATCCACCAAGGGAGTGCCCACTGAACAATGTATAGGTATGTCTTATTTGAGAATTAGATCATGCCACTGACAAATGTCCCTCCCTACCAGGTGTAAAAGCATCAATGAAGGTGACTAATGAGGACGCGGAGGTTGCCTATCTAATAACACAAAGGAGACAATGGCAACCATGAGGTCAAGGTATAAACCCTCAATTCTCCTCTGCAACACTTAATTATTGGAATAATGTGAACAACCGGCTTCAATATGGTCATATGAATGCCCCACCTCTAAATCATATGTCACCTCCTTATTAGGATCCCAATGCATGGGTACCTATGCCCCAACAAAAGAATCATCCTGGGCAATGGAACCCATATTGTAGAAACCCTCAACAACATCTTACTTATCAAAATCATCACCAACAGAACCCCTATCAACAACATTTCCAACCCCAGTGCAGAGATGTTCTCTGAAACTATTATAAATCAAGTTAATTCAGCTATAACAGCAGACACTGAAATAGCTGAATTATTTCCTAAATTCAGTTCTAAGAGAATTATTGTAGAAATCGAGCCTAGAAAAAGCCTGAACATAAATCCTGATTTATCTTCTGCTGAAACTAAACGTTTGATGAAATTATTGATTGAACATAAAGAGGCATTTGCATGGGATTACATGGATATGAAAGGAATTTCCTCTAAACTATGCACCCACCATATATACATTAAGGAATATTGTCGACCCATTTTCCAACCCCAAAGGAGAATGAACCCTAATCTTAAAGAGATCGTTAAGGAAGAACTCCATAAACTTCTAAATCTACCCTATATCAGACAGCGAGTGGGTTTCACCGTTGGTTATTATGCCTAAAAAGAATGGTAAATGGAGAGTGTGTGTGGACTATAGCGACCTGAATAAGGCCACGCAGAATCATCATTTCCCTCTGCCATTCATTGATCAGGTTCTAGACAACCTATCTGGGAAAAAAAAATTCTCTTTCCTAGATGGATTTAGTGGCTATAACCAGATAACCATTGCTCCACAGGACCAAGATAAGACCACCTTTACTAGCCCTTGGGGTACATTTTCCTACAAGGTTCTCCCATTTGGCGTTTGTAATGCACCAACCACTTTCGAGAGAGTTTTAATTGGTATTTTCTCTAATATGGTGAATGACTGTATGGAAATATTCATGGATGAATTCACACCTTATGGTACTAATTTCAATGAATCTTTAGCTAATCTAGAAAAAGTACTCAAAATATGCATACGGTCCCATCTTTATCTTAGTACAGAAAAGTGTCATATGATGATGAGCGAAGGTGTAGTGCTGGGACACTTCATTTCTTATGCAGGAATTCAAGTAGACCCAGCCAAAATCCATGTAATTTTGAACATTCCAACTCCATCAACTCAAAAGGAGGTAAGAATCTTTTTTGGGCATGATGGATATTACAAGAGATTCATTAAAAAAAAATCCAAACTTGCCTCTCCTTTATTTTTCCTATTAACAAAAGATGTTGACTTTAGTTGGACTGACAAGTGTGAATTGTCTTTTGCATATCTGAAAAAACAATTGTCCACGGCTCCCATTTTGAGAGGGCCCAATTGGTCTCTACGGTTTCACATTTCTTCAGATGCCTCTGATACTACAATTGGTGCAATGCTAGGGAAAAAGGAGGACAAATATCCCTATGCTATCTACTATATCAAAAAAAAATTGGCTCCTGCTGAGTTAAATTATACAGTTACAAAAAGAGAATTCTTGGCAGTAGTTTATGCGATCAATAAATTCAGGAAGTATCTCACTGGTTATTCTACTTTTATTCATATTGATCATTCAACAATTAAATATTTAATGAATAAACCTATCACTAATTCCCGAGTAACAAGATGGTTGTTACTACTACAAGAATTTGACATCACTATAGTTCATAAACCAGGAAAAGAAAATGTGGTTGTTGATTTTCTCTCAAGATTGAATATAAATGATGATAATTCACGTATAGATGATTCCTTTCCAAATGAACATTTGTTTGCAGTATCCTCTCACTCACTTTGGTATGCAGACATTACTAATTATTTGGTTGCATGGAAGGTACCTCCACATCTTTATCCTCGAGAAAGAAGGAAGATAATTCAGAAGAGTGCTCAGTATAGATGGATAGGGGGATACCTTTTCTACACAGGCCTAGATCAAGAAATCAGAAGATGTGTGAGAGATGATGAAGTTTATGATCTGATTAAAGCTTTCCATGATGGCCCTTGTGGGGGTAATTTTTTTGATAAAAGGAATGGTCATAAAATTTTGAGGATGGGTTATTTCTGGCCCACAATATTTCAAGATGCAAGGAAGTATGTCCAAGTCTGTGACAGTTGCCAGTGAATGGGTTAGCTAAATCATAGGGATGAGATGCCTCTCTAGCCTCAAGTGGTTTTGGAGCCTTTTGAGATATGGGCCATGGATTTTGTAGGGCCCATTAACCCACCTTCTAATCAGAAAGTCTATATATTGGTATGCACATATTACATGACCAATTGGGTACAGGAAAAAGCACTCATCGGGGCCTTAGAAGAAGTTTTCTTAGCATTTTTGTTTGAAGATATATTTGTTGGGTTTGTAGTTCCCAGAGAATTAGTAACTAATGGGGGACCACCTTTCACATCACATAAGTTTGAAGCCCTACTCAGTAAATATCATTTTTTGCATAGAACAGCTTCTCCATACCATCCCCAAGGTAATGGGTAGGTGGAAAGTACAAACAAAGTAATAGAATCTATTCTTACTAAAACAGTGAGGGAACATCGTCGGGATTGGTCTGATAGATTGCATGAATTTCTATGGGCTTATCGAACCACTTGGAGGAACACAACTGGTTTTTCTCCTTATGAATTGGTATATAGGAAGAACCCTGTTATTCCCATTGAATTCGAGATCAAAACCCTAAGAACTGCATCAGCAATCAATCTAGACTTGACTGTAGCATAGAAGGCTAGACTGCAACAGCTAAATGATCTAGATGAGAAGCGTTTGGATGCTATTCATCAAACCACAGTAATTCAACAGCAAGGAACCAAGTTGCATGACTGAGTCATCAAGAAGAAATTATTCAAAAAGGGAGATTGGGCTCTGTTGTATGATTCACGCTTTAAAGAATTTCAGGGTAAGCTGCCTACAAGATGGTTGGGACCTTACGAGGTAGACACTATTTTTCCCAATGGAACAGTTAGGTTAATCACTATTGATGGATCAAATACACAGTTACTTGCAAATGGTCATCGCTTGCGCCTGTATCAGCGTCCACTTCCCAAAGACAAATTTAAATCCAGATGTACAGCTGATACAAATTATCACTTTTTACAGGGAAAGGAGCTTGCTCCCTCCCTTTTTGAACCTTAGAAATTTTCTCTTTTCAATAAAACCTTGTATATAAATAAACTCTGCAAATTTGAATTTTTCTATTTTTTCTTAAATTTTTTAGGCAGATACTTGTGTGCAGATAGATCGATGAACAACATGGTAGATTACAGTGAAAGGAGCCAAAGGCTTGGTTTTTGAAGTTCAAAAAAATTCCTAAAAATTAATGGATTCTTTGTTCAGTCGAGTTACATGTTGTTACACCATGGTCACTTTACATGTCGTTATACTCTTTTCTGACAAATTGGTCGATTTACATGTTATTACACCTTTTTCCCGACAAATTGGATGATTTACATGTAGCTACACCTAATTCCACCAATTTGGCCAAAAATACATGCTAATACACCTACCGCTATTATCCCTTTTCGCTATTTTGCATATCGCTTCACCCATTTTTCGCATTTTTGCCATTTTTCCATGCTGAAACACTGTTGTTTTGTCACTTCCGCTGCTATTTGTTTCCACTCTCTTTATCCAAAAAGATCACTTCATCATTACTTGACTCCACATCCACAGATTTCCAATTGGTCAACCACAAAAAGGACTCCACCTATGCTCCACCTGTCATATCATCATTTCTCACGTTCCAGAGCCATCTCTCATCATTACAGCTATTCCACGCGGATCAAATGGTGATTGGATAGTGGAGTTACTCCGAAATATTGGTTCATGCGGTAAGTTATGAGGTACATTACTAATCCTACGTGTCAATATGGAAGCAAGCTTTAATTCTTACCTACCAGTTGTCCTAAATTCACCTCTGCCACCTTTCGACCATGCTTATTTTCACTAAGACACTGCATTCTTTATGCAATCCACGTTCGAACTTGTTGTGTCTCTATTTTAGGTGTCGGTTTCTCCTCTTAAGTGATTGTTACACTCTAAAATGACATCATGGGAGGATCAGCTGTGAGGTATGAACCAGAAAATCTGGATGCATTGTTGCTACATCCAGATGTTTAAAAAATATTTCTACAGGCTAGCTGGATTTCTTATTTTAAGAAGCTACAGGGGTTTAATGAAGCAGAGGTATTGGAGTTCAGTTAGAATCTCAAAAAAGGGTATTCAATCGTGCACAGGGTGAGGATTCCAGTGACAGAAGAAAGAATAGTTGCTTGACAGGGTTTCCAACCACAGGAGAAAGATGGTTTAACAGAAAAGCACACCTTCCTAATGCACAGAAGGGTTTTATCATGGATAATGAGCAAGTACAGACCAAGGGACGAGGTGCATATGTAATTTCCTTACCATAACCATGGGGGAAAGTGTCATAATTTGTAAAAAGGTACATTACATGCGAAGGAAGATACCAAGTAGTTTATTTTTATGATTTTATACTATTGTCACGTTTAAGACATCAGAAGGTAATAAACATCCCTTATTACCTTCTTCATTCCTTACATAATATGGCTCACTTTGTCAAGAGATCGAAGCATCCCATGAATTGTCTTTCCAATCACAGACTGATAGCATAGTTGATTCATAACGAAATGGGAACTTTTAATGTCCCATTACCTAAAGTAGAAGAACAGCAAAATTCTATGCTTGTTGTTATGGCCGACCCAGAGCAGCCAATTCTTGAGCCCTCGGCTGCACCAGTAGTTAAAACCCCCATTGTAATTTCCTGTAAGTCGACTCCAAGAGGCCAAATCAACACTAGAAGAAACTCTAACACCACTCTGAAAAGCGTCGACAAAGTTGAACCATAATAGCTTAACCTTATACCTGCGGTTGTGCTTGAGCCAGCAGTTGACAATGAATCCCTGGACCAAATCATGATCCTCAAACCTCGGCTGCAAAAACTATTTTTGAAGAACTCCCTCCTACTCCTACAGCTCAAAAGTGGAAAATCCCTACTTTTGTATTTTCATTTCCTAGGAAGAGAACTAGGTCAGACAGGTCTCTTGCAACAGTAGTTACAACCCCTATTGTAACAGCCAGAACATCGACTTCATCTCCTATTGAACCAGCAACAACTCAAAACCCTCTTATTGTTGCAATAGCCATTGAAGCCCCTACTGTCACTGCCAGTGAATTGTATTAGAAAATACAACACCAAACTAGAAGCAAATCTGAGAGAGGCATCGACAGAGTTGCACCAGAAGAAACTCAAAACCCTCCTATAGTTGCAACAACCATTCAAACCCCTACTATCACTGCCACTAAAGCGTCTTAGAAAATAAAACGTCAACCTAGAAGAAAATCTCAGAGAGGCATCAACAGAGTTGCACCAAACGCTACTACAGAGTGTCCTGATTTTGCTGATACTCAGACCGTACCAAATTTTATGGAGGTATGTATTTTGGGTTTTTTCTTGTGAAAGGAATTTCAAGAAACCATTTTCTCATTATAGGCCGAATGTACACAAATTACAGTAGAATCATCAGCTCTACTTGATGATTTTGTGCATCATTCAACAATTGATGATGTACATATTATATCAGACCCAAACATCCCAGCACCTCCTCCTTGTGTTGTTTTTGAAGAACGCCTTCCTTCTCCTTGCCTGGTTGTTGAAGAGAGCCCTCCTTCTCCTAAAGAAAAGAAAAGGAAATCCTATGTTTTTGTCTCTACATTACCTAAGAGGAGAACTAGGTCAGCAAGGTCTACTAAAGCAGCAGTCGGATGGAAGAATATAGAACAGGAATTACCCATTCTTCATCCATTATCCTCAGTTGACAAGGAAGTGCTTATTACACAAGAACCAGTCCCTTCAAACAACATGATTGTGACACAAGAACCAGCCTCTTGCCAGAACTTAGTTGTTACATAAGAAATAGCTACCCAGGAAGAGATTGTCCCACAAGAACCAGTCATGCCAAAACTAGCTATTACACAAGAGTCAGTTGCCCAAAAAGAGACTACTCCACAAGAACCGGTCATGCCAGAAGTAGTTGTTACACAAGAACTAGTTACACAACATAGTGAGGATGTGCCACTTGCTCAACTATTTTATCAAATTGAGAAGAAGATAAAGGATACAGAAAATTCCAGGATTTAAGAACTAATGAAGGAAAATGAAAGCCTCGAAGCAGAGTTGGATTCCCTAAAGAAGGAATTGTAGGTTGCTCGACAAAAAAACCTGGAGGGGATAGCCTTGGACATATTAGCACTAACAACAGTTGTTATGGACCAAACTAGAGAGTACATGTGCTATGAATGTAGTAATATTTACTTTCAGGAAGGGTATAAAATAGTGAAAGTCCCAGTCATTGGTCATGCTAAAGAACCATCCAATCTCTCGGTCAAGACAGAAGATGACCTTACTGCTCCAAAAAAACCAGTAAGGCAGAGGAGATCTCAACGTAATAGAGTATCTTCTAGTTTACCAGCAACTTTTACACAAGAACCTCTGTTACACACTAAAACTGATTATGTTCTTGAAGACAAAGAAACAAAGACAGATTTTTGAAACAACAGATGTTGGGGGTACACAGTTTTTTTTCCCCTACCGGTACTTAGTGATTTGTCTTAGCAATTTTCATTAGAGGAGTCACTTCCCTAACTCAGATTCAAAGAAAGGCTTGAAAGTGTTTTTCATGAGGACATGCAATGTCTTCCATTGGGGGGCATGTTAGGACCCAGAAATGTGTTGATTAAGGTTGGTTGGCATTGATGCCAACCCTTGAAGAAAGCCCCGCAGTACAAAGTTTTGTGTAATGGACCCAATATTGTTTAATGTAAAGATGACTCGTTATTGTCTCATCATGGTTGATAAGAAGTAAATATGGATGAACTCCAAAGTGGTCCCCTTATGGTGAAATATCTCATGGGAAGACGCTTTGTGGAGTAAAAGAACCCATGCTTAGTTCTGGAATAATGAGTTGAAGGACAGTGAATTTGTCAGGGAAACTATCCTAGATAGATAGTGCTTGTCATGTCATTTCTGGTGGTATGTGGAATGTCACATAACTCCTCACGGTTAGAGAGTTATAACCATACGAAGTTGGAGAACCCCCAATAAGTCTTATAGAAGCCCCCAAGGGTCAAAGTGCTTTGCAAAAGAAATTATTTTAAATAAGGAAGCCCTAAAATAAGGAAAGTGTAAGGCCACATGAAGATATAAATAAGAGGCAAAGCTCACTCATTAAACACACACTTGTACATTTTGTATATATATTTTCTTGTGTAAAGCTTCTTGTAAATACTTGTGGATACATCTGAAGTAGCGAATGTCTGAAGTAGCACAAAGGGTTGACGGCGAAATTATCGGATTTACAGAAAACCCCATTTTATGATGCATACACGGGCTATCTGTGTATAGGGTGTGTATACATTGAAGGTATACACGGCCTAGTTGTGTATAGGGTGAGTATGTACGTAGGCTGACTATGTATAGGGTGAGTATATGTTGATAAAGCCATGAAACTTGAGAAGATGAAGGTGCAGAGGTTCTAGATTCTGGGATCAAGCTTCCAGGAAGGTCTAGAGTGCTCAGATACATCATATCCATCCATTGGTTCAAAAGGTATGTCTTATTTCTATGAATAGTTGGATTTTTATGTATGCATGAGGAATGGCAATGGAGATTTGAGGATTCTCCCTAGAGAGACTAGTGGCTACATGGGATCTTCTATATAAGTCAGATCTACAGAAATACAGTGATGGTATATTTATCATTGATACTTCTTATTGAGGCACATATTGTATTTCTTGGCATATGGCTAAGAGTTTTTATGGTACATGGTTGAGATCTTGTATTTATTGATGTATTGAGCAATTGAATATTAGAAAGGGGTTGATGACTAAGATCATGTGAGGGATATTGTGCTTGTTCATGATTACACATACCTATATGGCACATGACTAGAGAGAGACATACTTTCCTTGAGTAGAGGTTATGTATGAGGATGCATGCATAGGGTACAGTTATAGTCTAGATACAGTGACAGGTTACAGATATATGTGAAAGAAGTTACAGAGGGTCAAAAGTTTTCAAGCGAAAGGAAACCCTAGTTTCAGAAGGAATACGTGGGCTGCAAAATAGATAGGGCGTGTACATATGAGGGATGTATCACTACAGGTCGTGTATCTGTTGTATTTTTTAGATACATGTTAATTTCAGGTACGGTTTGATTATAGGGCAGTTGTACAGATTGGATACAGGGCAATGGTACAGGTTGATACAGTTGTACAACAGTATATCTCACAGTGATAGGTTGACAGTGGTTCCATCATTCTACTTCTACTTTAGGGCGGTTGGATGGGGCAAGGATAGGTGGTTGTAGCCACCTTCCGACTGTAGCAAGAGAACATAGGGGGTTGTAGCCTCCTTCTGGTTGTAGCCAGAGAATTGAGGAGTTGGAGCTTCCCTCAGGTTGTAGCCTGAGAAACCAGGGGGTTGGAGCCTCCTTCCAGTTACAGCTGGAAAACAAAGGAAGTTGGTTCTTCCAATGAATGTAATTCTTCAAGACATATAAGAAAAAGCATTCCTTGGTTTTCTCCCGATTTGGGTTTCCACGTAAAACACTGGTGTACTATGTATGTGTGTGATTGTTTATTTCTTATTGCTCATTATTGGATAATAATTATACATTGATATAACATTTGAAGAAAAATAATTATAATTACGCTATTACTAATTCACCCCCCCTCTCAGTAATCCAACAATTGGTATCAGAGTAGGTTCCTTTAGAAATTATTTTAACCACTGAAAGGTAGATCATGGAGAGTACCAACTCGTATAAAAATGGAATACCATAGTTTGATGGACAGAAGTATGCATTTTGGAGCATAAGGATGAAGACATATATATAGGCACAGGGATTTCAAGTTTGGCAATCAATGGTAGATGGATACACAGCACCAGTAGTTTAACCAACAAATGACAAAGCAGAGAAACTCGGTGAGAATAATTCCAAAGACAAAAATGCACATTTTAATGGTCTCAATGATACGGTATTCACCAAATTTGCACATTGTAAATCTTCTAAAGAGATCTGGGACAAGCTTCGAAATATTTATGAAGGAGATTCAAAATTCAATGAAGCAAAGCTTCAAACTTACAGAGGTTAGTTCGAACAACTAAAATTGAAGGAAGATAAATATACCGCAACCTACTTCTTACGAGTCGATGAAACAGTGAATGAAATCATAGGATTAGGAGAAGAAATTGAAGAATCTGTAATTGTTCAAAAGGTACTAATATCTCTTCCTATAAGATTCAACCCTAATATATCAGCACTAGAAGAAATATCGGATCTAAACTCAATAAGCATGGAGGAACTGCATGGAATCTTCATAGCATATGAGATGAGAACTAAATAGGAAAATCCATATGTAAAATAAGTAGCCTTCAAAGCATCCAAAAGATCAAAGCAAAAGAAAAAGGAACAAGAAGAATATAGCAGCAACACCAACATCTTGGAAGATGATGAGAAAGTGGCCAACTTCGTCAAAAGACTAAACAAGGGAACCAATGGTAGGTATAGAGGTAAGCTTCCTTTAATTTGTTTTAATTGTGATGGTATTGGTCATTTTTCTAACAAATTTCCTCATAAGAAAAAGAGAAATGATGAAGGTTAATCAAAAGGAAAACACACATATAAAGGCAAAAGAACTACAAAGAAAGATTTCAAGAAAAGCTTATGCATCAAAGAAGACATCTCATCATCAGATGAAGATGAAGTCAGTGATAGTGAGACAGGAAGAGTTCTATTCATGGTATTAAAAGAATCTGACAAAGAAGACTCCAAAGAAGAATATGAAGAAGTCGAAGAAGAAATTGAAGAGGGATAAGTTGACTTTCAAGAAGAATTAATGTGTGCCATAGAAGTTATCAAAAGATAAAAGAACAAGAACAAGAAACTACAAGCAAAACTAGACAAAAAGGAAGACACTCAAGAACTAGAAAAAATGATCACAAAATTGAAAGTTCAAATAGAAGAAGATAAAAGAATTGAAGAAGCACTCAAACAACAGCTAGAAGAAAAGCACAGGATCATCAGAAACTTGGAAGCAAAGATTGTCACATTAAGAAAGGATATTCAAAAGAAAAATATGCAGAATAGCTCAAAATTTTTGGATGACATTATCAGCAGTCAAAAATATCATCTTGACAAGTCTGGACTTGGATACAATCAAACGGAAAAGGGATCAAGCTCCAAAACAACAGAGCAAGAAACAAATTCAAAAAGCTATGCAGAAACAATCAAAGGAGAAAGGAAGATATACAAGGAGGATTATAGGGACACTCCTCCACCGAGAAGATTCAGATTTCAGAATCAACAACAGACAGATAGGCCTCAAGAAGAAGAAGGATTCATAAGAGCACCTCCTTTCAGAATATCTTCAACTCCCAGGTATCAAACTATATTTTTTGGTTTATGTTATGCATGTAAACAAATTTGACATAAAGTTGTAAATTGCAGAGCTAACAACAGGAACAATAACAACTTTGAGAGTCATACACAAAGGAGTTCTTCAAGAAGACCTAGTGAAAAACAAAGAAGAATTTACAACAGGTTTGAATCCTTGAGCATTGAAGTGGAATGTTACAAATGTAACAACTTTGGACACATGGCCAAAGATTTCAGAATGGAAGTCCCTCCTAAAGAAACTCAACATAATAACCTTGTCAAAGTCAACAAAAGAGAAGTCGTCAGAGAAATGCCCCAGATCATGAAACCAACCAACACTTTATGCAAGCATTGTCAACAAGGAAAGCAAACAAGAACCAGGTTCAAATCAAAGGAATATTCAACAACAAGACCACTTGAAATTGTGCACACTGATCTAGTTGGACCAACTACAACAAAGGGCTTAAAATATGAGAGATACTTTATGTTATTAGTTGATGATTATACAAGAATGACTATAGCTTTCTTTCTGAAGAACAAGTCAGAAGCTTTTGAAAAATTCAAGATCTACAAGAAAATGGTTGAAAATGATATGGATTCAAGAATCAAATGCTTGAGATCTGATAATGGAGGAGATTTCACTTCAAAGGAATTTATGGACTACTGCAACAGTCATGGAATAAAAAGGAAATTCTTCGTTGCTAGGACACCTCAACAGAATGGAGTTGTTGAAAGAAAGAACAGGACAGTACAGGAAATGGCTCGAAAAATGATAATGGATTCCAAATTGACAGATATATTTTGAACACAAGTAGTGCATACAACAGTTCACATTCAAAACAAAGTAATGCTCAGAAACAACACTAATAAAACTCCCTACAAGCTATGGAAAGGAAGACCAGCAAATGTGAAGCACTTCAGAGTTTTTGGAAGAAAATGTTACATCAAAAGAGAAGATGGCAGAATGGGAAAGTTTGACTCTCGTGTGAACAAAGGAATACTTGTTGGTTACTCAAGTACAAGGAAAGCATACAAGTGTTACAATCTAAGATTAAACAAAGTTGTGGAAAGCATCAATGTAACAATTGATGAAACAGGCAGACCAAAATCAAAGGAAGAAGAAAACAAATCAATGGAACAACTTTTCGAAGAAGAAGATGAAAAAGAAGTAGAAGAGGAAGATAAAGATAATCTGATAGAAGAAGAAGAGCAAGTTCAGCAAGTGTCTCCAAAGACACCCAGTAAACGAGTACAAAAGAATCATCCTTCAGATCAAATTATCAGGAACAAAGATGTAGGAATTGAGACTAGAAGAAAAATCCATTCACTAGAACAAACACACCTAGCACTGTTATCTACAATTGAACCAAATTGTTTTGAAGAATCCAGCAAGGATGAATTTTGTAATAAGGCCATGGATGAAGAATTGGATCAAATAGAGAAAAATGACACTTGGGAATTGGTTCCAAGACCAAAGAATAAGAATGTGATCGGCACAAAATGGGTTTTCAGGAATAAATTGAATGAAGATG
>ML783168.1:427116-463346 GCA_009831015.1 Picea engelmannii | reverse complement strand
CTTCATACCACTGTTAATACATTAAAAACCCATACATAGTTCGAAACTATATGATCGTTCAAACATCAACTCAGGAAACCAATGTATCGAGTAAGGGTTTAAATCACAAAATCGAAATGCCAATAGATTGATCAAAGCGCTTCAAACTATTACCACTTTATGAAATCAAACTCATGATATTGCCAATGTGCTCGTAGCATTATCGAAGTGTCAAAACATTGTGATCAATAAACATATGAAATTGATAAGTTAAGAGTTCAAAAGAAATGAGCCTCACACAAAACCAAGATGAATTATGTCATCTATAACTCATAACTTAACATTCCCAAAAGAGAAATCAATTAAAGTGAATGGCTACAGTTTTGAAATAACCTTCTGCAGTGAAGTAATAAACCAATGGTCATGTGTATTTCAATAAATCAATAAAAGACGACAATAGTCCAGACAACGAGGGAAGTGTTTTCACACTTTCAGTTGTGAAAAATAAAAATGAAATCAAATTGCACTTGTCGCGAAAATAAAACAAATGTATTGAAGCTCAATGCGACGATGATTTGTCGTTTAGAAGACAAGAGGTGTAGGCAGCATTTTTCTAGTAATTAAAAAAAATGAGTTGGCTGCCAACACTTTGATATTGAAATAAAAGTAACTACAAATATGCATCATTTACAGGAAATTACCCATAAGCACACAAGCAATCATAATCACATATATGACAAAATCGTAACATAGGCATGTAAATAACTAACACCATATCATTTTTATCATACAACTGGTACTTATCTTAGAAATATTGTCACCAACTGCGTATAGAACGTCCACGAACCTCCCAGCCATAGACTACACTATTCATCACTCTCAATAGTGAGTCACCCCTGAGTTGGGATTGAACTCCACCCAGGGTAAAGGGTTCCTATCCAGGTTAAGGCTCATGGACAACAGGAAAGACTCTGTCTCAGGTGCTCACTCAACTTACAGCCTACAGCCTCTCATTCCCCACATGCCTGTCCCACCCAAGGAAGTGTGTCCCTTCTCTGCTCAACAGTCCCTCGACTGCCCCACTTCCCTTCCAAGGCTTCAGCAACAGGCCAGACCAGAAGTCTTAAGGCACCGTAGCTATATACTAGCACCTTCAGGAATCAATCTCCAGCAATTCTCTCGCTCAGATAATTGCTCACGAGCCTGAAAACCCGCTTCTTCAATCCATCTCCAAGCTAACCAGGTACACCAACCAAAAGGGCTATGGAAACAGGCTTAGGAATGGTGAAATGGTTGTCTCAAGGATAACGGGATGTATGAGTGAAATGGTCATGGAATCATTGATTGGATAACTAAGTGTGGATAGGAATCACGACGAACTCTTCGTGAAAAGTGATGGTGAGAACGATGGTCGTCAGGCTGCTGGAAAGGTATCCGTGAGAAGTCTCCAAATGAGCTAAGTTCCCCCCATGATATGAATGCATGTCCCCAACTTGACACTTGTCATATGGGAAGTTACTTTGGTCCACTTGTCTCCAAATTTAGAACTTAGGATAAAATAATTATCCATACTTTACATTTTAGGAATATTAATATAATATTCCCTTGAATTGTGGCCCTCCCTTTCCCTAACTGGTGAAGTTCAGTCCCCCATCTCTTTTATCGTGGTCGGTCTACACACAGTGATGTATTTTATATTAATCATGAGTCATGTACAAAGTAATTGGCCCTTAACATCTAGGTGTTCTGGCCTAATACCAAAACATAAGCATCCTAGCTTATAATAATCGACTCACCAACCTATAACACATATCATATACACGAGGCTCATTATCCTCTATACTATGCACACTTTAGTTACTGCACGCGGTATCTTGCGATGTGCATATTACATCATTTTACTGCGCAGTTCATGTGTGCACTATGCCACATGATGTGCATTACCAAATGAGGTCAAAATAGCTCACCAGCTTAAGTACATTCATATTATATTTACAATTGGGTTCGGTCGATGGATATTACAATCCCCTCCCCTTATTTATGCATTGTCCTCAGTGCATCATACGCCCATATATAACAGAATTTTCAAAAATATTCAAAAAGATGCGGGTATTCTACCCGCATTGCATCTTCATGTTCCCAAGTAGCATCCTTAGGATCGTACCAGGTCCATTGAACCTTTACAATCCCTATGGCTCGGTTTCGGAGTTGTTTGACTTTCCAGTCCAGAATGCACACCAGATGCACTTGAAAAGTGCCTTCTTGTTCCACCTGAATCACATTCCAATCAATAACATGATTAGCATCAGGTATATATTTCTTTAGCAATGATACATGGAAAACATTATGAACAGACATAGATGTAGGCAATGCAATCATATAAGAAACTAGACCAATCCTCTCTAGGATTTCAAAAGGCCCACAAAATCTAGTTGCCAACTTGGCCCAGCTTCCCAACTTCAGGGAACTCCTGTTAGCTTTCACTTTCAAGAAAACATGGTCACCCACTTTGAATTCCCAATGGATTCTATTTTTATCAGCATAACTTTTATGTCTGTCTTGGGCGGCTTTCAAATTCTGCTTAATTTTCAACATTTGGTCCTCCATATCCTTGAGCAACTCTATCCCAACTATTGTTCTATCAGCTGGGTTATCCCAGCTTATTGGAGTATTGCACCTTCTGCCGTAAAGTGATTCAAATGGTCTCATCTTCAATGATGCCTAATATCTATTATTGTAAGCAAATTCTACTAAATGTAGGTAGTCTTCCCATTTTCATGGTTTATCCATCACATACATTCTCAACATATATTCTATCACTCTATTCACCCTCTCTATCTATCCATCATACTCGGGATGGTAAGTTGTACTAAACGTCAGATTCGTTCTGAATCCTTTGAACAATCCTTTCCAGAAATTTGAGGTGAATTTTGGGTCTCTGTCAGACACAATCGTTTTAGGAATTTCGTGCAATCGTTCCACTTCCTTCATGAAAATATCAGCGACATTTGTTGCCTTGTGAGTAGTTTTTAGTGGAATAAAATGGGAAGCTTTTGTAATCTTGTCCACCACCGCCATAATCGAATCATGTAACTTGCATGTTCTGGGCAATCCCATAATAAAATCCATTGTCACCACTTCCCACTTCAATTCAGGAATGGTTAAAGGTTGCAGCAACCCTGCTAGGTGTCTATTCTCATCTTTCACTTTCTGGCATTCCATACATCTAGTGATGTACTCGGCGATCTCTTTCTTCATACCTGGCCAAAAGTAATGGCTCTTGATCGTTTCCACGGTTTTCTGATATCCAGGGTGCCCTGCATAAGGAACATTATGCATCTAATGCAAAATCATACGTTTCAAGTCCTGAACTTTTGGAACGAAAATCATGTTCTTGCGCAACAGTATTCCATCTATCCCCAACTTATAATCATCCACCTTCCGAAGTATCTTACCCTACTATAGCATTGCTACCAATTCTCTATACTGTAGATCTGCATTAGCAGCCTCCAGAATTTTTCTTTTAACATCAGTTTGGTACATGCTAATGGTTGTAGCACACAGTTCATGCACCCTCTTGCTGAGTGCATCAGCCACTTTATTTTCTTTCCCCTTGATATGCTTTATATCAAAGTCATATTCGCTTCGGAATTCTAACCATCTGCTTTGTCTAGCATTTAGATTTGGCTGATCAAATAAATATTTCAAACCATTGTGGCATGTTCTTAGCTCAAACCTTTTCCCCATGAGGTAGTGTCTCCATTTCCTCGGGGCATGCACTATGGATGCCAACTCCAAATCATGAGTGGCATAGTTTATTTCATGATCCTTCAACTTCCTTGATTCATAACATATCACAAACCCATTTTGACTGAGGAATCCACCAAGTCCTTCATTACATGCATCAGTGCATACGATGAAGTCTTCTTCTGGGTCCACGATCCTCAATATTGGAGCACTTGTCAATAATTGTTTCAAGTGATGGAAACTCTTCTCACAATCTAGTGTCCACTGAAACTTCACTCCATTTCTTTGCAAATAAGTGATTGGATGTGCAATCTTTGAGAATCCTTCAATAAATCTTCTGTAGTAACCTGCAAGACCCATGAATGATCTCACCTCTATCACATTCTTCGGTGATGACCATTCTCTAATGGCCTCTATCTTCTCAAGATTCACTGCTATCCCATATTTTGAAATGATATGCCCCAAATAATGAATCTGTTTATGATAAAATGAGCACGTGCTCAATTTGGCATATAACTGACATTCCCTTATTACTTGAAACAACATCCTCAAATGATGTTCATGCTCTTCCTCTGAATTGGAATATATAAGAATGTCATCCAAAAAGACAATGACAAACTTGTCCAAATACTCTCGGAAAACACCATTCATTAATCACATGAAAATAGTTGGTGCATTTGACAACCCAAATGGTACCATTGTGAACTCATAATGACCATACCTTGTCCTGAAGGCGGTCTTCCTAATATATTCTTATTTAATTCTTACCTGATGGTATCCTAATCTGAGATCTATCTTTGAAAATATCTTTGCATCCTTCAATCGATCAAAGAGGTTATCAATCCTTGGTAGAGGACACTTGTTCTTAACAGTCACTTTATTCAAATGTCTGAAATCAATGCACATCCTTAGTGTTCCATATTTCTTTTTCACAAACAAGACTATGGCACCCCAAGGTTATACACTTGGGCATATATACCCCTTTTTCAGAAGTTCTTCAAGATGCATTTGCAACTCCTTCAATTTTGGTGTACACATTCTATAAGGAGTCTTTGATATTGGTGCTACTCCAGACATCAAATTTATAGAGAAATCAATGTCTCTCCTTGGGGGTAGTCCAAGTACCTCCTTGAATACATCTTCAAACTCTTTTAGGACTACATAATCCTCCAAATTTGACACCTTGTCTTTAGGTGTCTCCTCCATATGAGCTGCAAATATTTAACATCCTCTTCTATAACATTTCTTCAGCTGCAATGTTGAAATTTCTCTAACGGTTACTACCCGGGAATTCCCTGCACTTTCCTTTGGTTCCCTTCTTCATCCAAGAAAGTGTCTTCTTTGTTATGAAAATCCAATAGAGCATGATGTGGGTCTAACCAATCCATCCCAATTAAAAAGTCATAGGAACCTAAAGGTAAGATGTTCAAATCTACTTTGGTGTTCATTCCATTCATGTCTATGAGGCATGACTTAACCATCTCATTAACCTTTCTTCTGGCTCCTATAGCCAGTTGTACCAACTAGGATTTTTCATGCTTGCTTCTTGGGAATTGCAAACTTTCCACCATATTAGGGTCTATATAACTATGACTAGATCCTGAATCAATTAAAATAGCAAGGGTTTGGTTGTTGATCATATCTTCCACTTCAATCATGTGGGATTGATACTCTTCTTGCTTATTGTCCAGGGCAGCATAAATCCTTGGCAAATATTTTCCCATGTCCTCCATTGTTTCAGCTCACTGGACATTGTGAATAGCCCTACCTTTTTCACCTCTGTGAGGACAATCTTTGAACCTATGGTCCCTTTTACAACCCCAACATTGCATAGGTGGTTGTCTTGGCCTTTGACTCGTTATGTCAATCGTTTTGGGTCCTGTAGGAGTTTGTTGTCCTTGTGGATTATTTCTGAAGAATGGTGGCTTAGCTCCCTTCTTCCTTTGATCCACCTTGAATTTCTTATTGTCTTCCCAAGCCTTTTGGAAAGCTGGCCTTACTTTCTGCTGATCATATAGGCATTTATCTCTCCTTATGGTCTCTTCTAATGTCTTGGGATCATCATACTGTATTTTTTCACTGATGAACATTGGCAATCCACTTAAATACCTTTGAAACTTGACTATCCCATGCTTAATGAAAGATACATACTTCAGCAGTTCCAGAAAGCTTCTCTCATATTCATCTATGGTCATACTTCCAATCTTGAGTTCAAAGAAATCTTTCATTTTCTTGTCATAGTATCTCTTAGTCAAGTACTTCTTCTCAAAATACTTCTTGAATTCCCTCCAAGTAACACTTTTCTCTACAATGTGGTGTACCTGCACAAGTTGATCCCACCACATGGAGGCCTTTCCTTTGAGTTGATAGATAGCGATTCTACCTTTTACGTGAGAAGAATAATTATGCAATTGAAAATACTTCCTCATGCCTAGCAACCATGTTTTTGCATCTTCGTCCTTCTTGTGCTCACCATCAAATGTAGGAGGTTTGATTTTGTTCATTTCTCCTCGCAACTCATCCACCCCAGATCTCTTATACCTTCTGACAGGGGATAGACTTGAGTTGTTTCCTGCTCTCTTATTGGAATGCCTTTGGGAATAATGGTGATGTATATTAGCACTTTTTACTTTTCCTTTCTCCTCTGAAGATTTGTGATTCTCATATTTACTTGAGTCACTCTCCTTAACCAACTTCTTTTCTATTTTATTCAGAAATTCCAATAGCTTCATGTTGAAGTCATCCTACTGCTCTTTGGCTTTCATAAGCCTTTCATTATCAACTTTATGGCTTTGGACATCCTTCTGCAAATGCTTAATGGTCTCAGCCATATTCATATCTTCATTCCTTTCTTCTCCATGTTTGTTGGAGTTCATTCCTTCCATGCCCAAATGGACATCCACCCCTCTGCTCTTCTCTGGATGATTGTAATTCCCCTGTGCCTCTTCCATTCCTATGGACTTTGCACTGGTCTGACCTGATCGAGTTGTTGTTAATTCTACAAAACGTGCAGCCTTCAAAACAAATCAGGCTAACAATTCAACAATTCATGAGAATATGCACCATTTCGATTCAACATACACATCAGCACTATCACTCCCGGTTTCCTGGTGTTATCACCATGACAATTCTAGATAATACCCAAGTCTCGAAAAAACAGACGCGCAGTGCCATCCGAGATACACTTGTGCAAGAAGGTGGTTCGCCGAAACCACTTTTGCTAAGACGCGGTATCACATGTCTCAACATGTCAAATCCACCACTCGTGGAGCAAGCAAAGGCTAGTCAGATCACCCTGCTTCACTCATTCGGTACTTCGCAGTCATGTGACATTAGTTGAATGCTGCCATGTAATGAACTCAAAATATAATCATTCGAAATGGATTGGTCGAACATGGAAACCCAACGCTCTTGTACATAATCCATCTGCGCTTCATAAATGGAATTCTATAATTACCATTCCCCAAGTATGAAGATATCTGCATATCCATAACCGAGGTAATCCCCAACTGCTCGACTTTTTTCTCTCTGTAAAAACACCTTTCGGTATCCACAAACTGAGATACATGGACAAGGCTAAATCGAGTGAGACTGGTTATTCGAGCAACATGCTAGACTTTCCTTCAAGTAAGGAGGAAAGGGTCCTTGTGCACATTCTAGCAAGTAAGTTTCATACAGAGCCGGTTACAGACTCGCGGTTGGAAGTCAGGTTGAATCCCACTATAAAAGATTTAGTCATCAATAGGCCAACTGCTAAGAAGAAAAGGAGTAAGAGGCATAAGAAGAAGGAATCTACAGCTGAAGCGGTCAAAAGTGTTGGAGAGAATCAACTGGTCTGGTTAGATTCTTCCTTAAAGGTGGAGATTTCTAAGCTAAAGTAAGTCTTCAACTAAGATAAGCATGTCTCAGCTAATTTTGAACAGTCGGTAGCGGAGGTAAAGAGTACCAGAAACGATAGGCATGTTCTTCAAACAACCATTTTTACAACAGACTAACTATTGTCATCACCTTTTGTAATTTTGTGATTAATACGATTATATAAATACAAAAATGGATTTTAGATTGTTTTATTACAATTTCTATCTGGTGATGTTATGAATCTTGTTTTCTTTTATAATAATTTTTTCTTGTAATCTTATATTTTTATTTTCATCTGTCTAAATCGGAGGAATTAAAACTCGGAATTCTTTTTAATTAATGCTTCGATGCGGTTATGTGTTTCTTTTTCTTTTATTATTATCCAATTTAAACTCGGACTCATCACCTTCCAAGTGACTTCGCGCCCATTAAGCTTGGCATGTTCACTTATATTTATCGTGCATAGAAATATTACAAGGTAAAATGATTCTCCGCGCACTTAAATCTACTATGCATTTCTTCTTTGTCGCACCGACAACTCACGCTCACTACTCTTGCGTTGTGCACAAATATCCACTGCGCACAGTTTTTGTACTGCGCACCGATATTCCACATGCATTTCATCCTATGCATGCACCATGTCAAGTTAACATATTCCATAGTGCCCAAATATCTGCGCACACTACTAAATACACCATCGCGAAACAACTTATACTCATACTTATGTGCGTACTAACAAAAATCCTCTACGTTAAGCAATACTTGCGCACCCCATGTGCACATTACTATGTGTGTGCTCACCACACCAGGTTAATTTCAGCGTGTTCATCTACACATAATAATCTTCCGTGTAGTGCCACAATTTACCACGCACAGTAGCACACCATCGTTTTCTCGTGCGGTGCCAAAATTTACCATGCGTGCGCCAGCACACTAACCTTTTCCCATAGACACTCCATGACTCCAATTCTAGTCACTTCGAAGTTACTCTTCTGTGAATACTCTCTTCAACTGAACCCCTCTGGCCCATACAAGATCAGTGTTGAACTAAAGCTTTGATACCATTCTGTAATGTTCCCCCGGCCAACCTCAAGCCGGGGTACACCACTCCAGAGCAACCACTCATGCTCTGACACTAGTCGGTAACATTCCCAGCCTTCAGGCTGGGCCATGCTACTCTAGGGAATACTTTCGTTCCCATACTGCGAAACATACAGTAGCATACCCAGTAGTCAACTGAGCAATGACACATAAATTTACTCTTTAAACTGCATGCAACTCAGACATATGCATACAGCATACTCGCAGAATCTTTACATCTAAGCATAAACACACAATTACTTTATGTAACATACAACTTTTATATTGAAATAACAGTAACTACCGATATGCATCATTTACAGGAAATTACCCATAAGCACACAAGCAATCATAATCACATATATGACAAAATCGTAACATAGACATGTAAATAACAAATAGCATATCATTTTTCTCCTACAACTGGTACTTATCTTGGAAATATTGTCACCAACCACGTACAAACCATCCACGAACCTCCCATCCAATGTTCATCACTCTCAATAGTGAGTCACCCTCGAGCTGGGACTGAACTCCACCCAGGTGTTTGCACCCAATTCGTCACTGTGTGATAAAATTAAGAGTGCTTACATGCCCAGTTGGGCTCTGCTAGGCATGACAGCTGTAAGGTAAAAGGTTAGAAAGAAAAACAACAAAGCTATTAACAAAAATTAAACTAGAACAAATAAAAACTAAAATCATATGAGAAAATGAAAAATAGAGACAAATGGACCAATATCACCAATGTATAAGTTGATCTGTTGATGAAATCCAAAGACACAAAGAAGAAAGGGGACTTGGGTCCCTCCTTTCTCCAATGGAAGGCTCTTTAGTCCCTCAAAGCTTGCTCTCCTTACAATGAAAAGATGAAAAGTGTGGGTGAAAGAACTCCAAGCTTATTCACTCAAGTGAGGGGTGAATAGCTTATGAAATGCAGCCTACAGTGTGTGTTTCCAAAGAATGAGTCTTTAGCAATCTCAGTAGCATAACAGTATGAAGAATTCCTTGAGAAAATGGTGGTCATTCATGGCTTTTTATAGCCAAGCATTGGGTTATTATGTGGCCTCTTTTGAATGTGAAAAGGGGCTCTTTAGGGCACAATTAGGTCTTTGACCAGCCCACCATGAGGATTGAGCTCGGATTTGGTGTCAAATCGACTTGGGAGCCGATCCATTAGTGGTTGGGAAGCCGACCAATTTCAATAAATGTGTCGTTTAGCAGGCGCGCGGGTTTTTCGCCAAACAGTCGCGCCTTGTGCACATATGTGCGCCTTGTACCAAGCTGTTATGCGCATACGTGCGCGCGCCCAGAGGATGTAAAGCGCCTTGCAATTTTTTGGCCATTTTGTATAGTTTTGACCCTTTTGTTGTGCTGTGGAATTAACCTTGTGCCATGAATGACTTCTTTTTTGTTTTGACGATGCGGAGTTCTTGTCGCCACGTGTGGACGAAATTTCAGTGATAACACCAGGGTAAAGGGTTCCTATCCAGGCTAAGGCTCATGGACAACAGGAAAGACTCTGTCTCAGGTGCTCACTCAACTAACAGCCTACAACCTTGCATTCCCCACATGCCTGTCCCACCCAAGGAAGTGTGCCCCTTCTCTGCTCAATAGTCCCTTGGCTGCCCCACTTCCCTTCCAGGGCTTCAGCAACAGGCCGGACCAGAAGTCTCAGATAATTGTAGTTGTAGTCTATCACCTTCAGGAATCAATCCCCAACAATTCTCTCTCTTAGAGAATTGCTCACGGGCCTGACAACCCACTTCTTCAATCCCGCTCCAAGATAACCAGGTACACCAACCAAAAGGGCTACAGAAAAAAGCTTCGGAATGGTGATATCGTTGTCTCAAGGATAACGGAATGTATGAGTGAAATGGTCATGGAATCATTGACTGGATAACTAAGTGTGGACAGGAATCACTGTGAATTCTTCATGAAAAGTGATGGTGAGAATGATGGTCGTTGGGCTGCTGGTAAGGTATCCGTGAGAAGTCTCCAAATGAGCTAAGTTCCCCCCATGATATGAATTCATGTCCCCAACTTGACACTTGTCATATCGAAAGTTACTTTGGTCCACTTGTCTCCAACTTTAGAACTTAGGATAAAATAATTATCCATACTTTACATTTTAGGAATATTAATATAATATTCCCTTGAATTTTGGCCCTCCCTTTCCCTAACTGGTGAAGTTCATTCCCCCATCTCTTTTATTGTGGTTGGTCTGTGTGTAGCGATGTATTTTATATTAATCATGCGTCATGTACAAAGTAGCCACAATTGGCCCTTGACATCTAGGCGTTCCGGCCTAATACCAAAACATAAGCATCCCAGCTTATAATAACGGACTCACCAGCCTATAACACATATCATATACACAAGGCTCATTATCCTCCATACTGCACGCACTTTAGTCACTGCGTGCGGTATCTTGCGATCTGCATATTACATCATTTTACTGCGCAGTTCATGCGTGCACTATGCCACATGATGTGCATTACCAAATGAGGTCAAAAAAGCTCACCAGCTTAAGTACATTCATATTATATTTACAATTGGGTTCAGCCGAGGGATATTACAAATTGGATGGGGCAAGGATAGGTGGTTGTAGCCACCTTCTAGTTGTAGCCAGAGAACATAGGGGGTTGTATCCTCCTTCTGGTTGTAGCCAAAGAATTGGGGAGTTGGAGCTTCCCTCAGGTTGTAGCCTAAGAAACCAGGGGGTTGGAGCCTCCTTCCAGTTGCAGCTGGAAAACAAAGGAATTTGGTGCTTCCAATGAATGTAATTCTTCAATACATGTAAGAAAAATCATTCTGTGGTTTTCTCCCGATTTGGGTTTCCACGTAAAACACTAGTGTATTGTGTATGTGTGTGATTGTTTATTTCGTATTCCTCATTATTGGATAATAATTCTACATTGATATAACATTTGAAGAAAAAGGATTATAATTACGCTATTACTAATTCACCCCCCCTCTCATTAATCCAACAAAATGTCCCTTTCTCACCATATATTTTTCTCATTCAACCTTATCATTTCTATGCTAAATTCCCACTATAATGTTTGCTAAGACCCTTTTTCCCAAGGTATGAATCACTGATCTTTCTTTTATATTCTTATTTACTTAACATGTTTGATTGGTGGTGTTTCTCATATTTTACCCATGAATGTTCAACTAATGATCAAAATATGTAGAACATCCAAGTCTTGAAGAAAGATCATTGTTGTTACACCATTTGCTACTTATGTGCCAGTTCTGCATGTTGTTACATGACTATAGAAACTGCGCACTTTTCCTGGAAGTTTTCACACTTACTGCAACAGATGCCCACCGATCCTAGAAGCTGCTACACCTGTTGCAACAGATGCCCACCAATCCTGGAAGCTGGTATATTGTTCAAATCTGAATCTTGGAGATCGATCTTCAAGGTTGTTACACGTTTTGGATCACGCTGGTGATCAAGATTCTTTTTCCTGATTTTGTGAAGATGACAGATCTTCTGTATCATATGAATATCTTGAGAATCTCGGATTCTCAAGGCTATTCTGAGTCTATTTTAACTAAATAACTCTATCTTTAAATAGCAGATATTTTGTAATCATTGGGACCGGAGATTAGCTATGAACAGAGATTGAAGTGAAGCATGTTGTATCTAAACATTTTTGCAAGTTAATAAAGAAGTGAATTGAGTTTCTTTAACCTATTGTAATCTTTTCAAGTCGATTCAGTGAGAAGGAAAGGACCCACCTTCCTCACAGACTCCCCTCTATTTTGAGTTTTAGATTCACTGCTTTGATTTGTGTGATTTATCTATTTAGCATTTCTAGAATACAATTGATGTTATAGTTCAATCCCTTTCTGTTAAATGTGCATCAGTGTGTCTCATGAGAGTTAGAATCAATTGTTGAATACTGCTGGAGAAATGATTTGAGAGTTAATTCCTTTTCTGCACAAGATTAAAACTCTTCTTTTAAGAAAAAATAAATAGAAGTGTGAATTTCCCTTTTTGCAATTAAGTAGACTTCCTTTCATCAATTAGCACAGAATTTCCTTCTCCAAGAGTAAAATACAAAATTATAATAGATTAGATAATCCAAGATTCTTATACACTCATTAAATTAGATTTCAATTATGCAAGTGTGATTTCAATTCTACAACAGTAGATTAGAACTCCAGCTGTGTCAGCAACTTGTGTTAGTGTTCAGCTTTTCAATTTTGTTTCTTTTAGTTTACCTTACTGCAATTTGATTAGTTTTTCTTTCATAATCTAGCATAGACTGTGCACAATTATCTTACAAATAACAAAAATTCCCTGGATTTGATCATTCATATTGAACACCTTAATTATCTATTTATTTAGACAATTAAAGTGCCCAACAAACTACATGTGTGATTGGATGTGGAGAAGAACTATTTCCTATCCTGTTTCATGAATGATGTTGTAATGAGTAAGAGCAATTAATTATGTTGTCAATTTATCTGGTGTAATGATTTGTTGTTCTTTGTTTTAATGATGAAGATAAATCATTGTGTTATTATGTGATGAAAGGTTCTGGTAGATGAATTATTTTGCTTGCCATTATCTCATTGCATATGTGTTTTCTTTCTGGTAGTTAGTATCTCAGACAGTAAATGGATGCTCACATGGTTAATGTATTAGTACTAGGCCTGTGGTATAAAATTGTCGTCTGCATGCTTGAGCAACGGATTATCCCAAGTTCAACCTCTTCCCCTTAGTTAAGCTTAATTCCATTTTTTTGGCCAAGTTGGTTTATACCGGCTTACATCTCATATCAGTCCCACCCTAAAAAAAATATACAAAACAGAATAGTCCAAATTGAAGGAAAAGCCTTCACAAGAAAACGTAAAGTCCATCGATAATTTGGCTAGATCGCAAGATCTGGAGAACCATTCCACTATTAAACATTCCAGAGTCTAATTGGGCCTCGGTGGCGGGTTTGGTTCCTTCTGTTGAGTCAAGGGATATAAGACCCATCAACAGGAAGGTACAAGCCGAGAAAGTAGGATCAGAACGAGGAGGATGGATGTCGCAAGAACAAATGATCAAGAGACATATCAGCAGTTGAAGCAGGTGAAGCTAGCTATCACTGAACTTTACTAGGAAAATAGGGGGTTGAGACAACAGCTAGCGACAAAGATCATTGAAGTGTCAGCAACACAAGGTCGGGAAGGGAACATGACATGGCTCAAAAGACAGCTCAGAGAGGCGCAGGATACAATCGTACAATTGCGCGAAGCACAGAGGTTGTCAAAGGAAAGGTATGCGGAGCATTCCAAAGAACATGAAGCGGTCGAGGAGAAACCCCGCGCAGCTCTTGCCAGTGAACATAAGAAACAATATTAACTAATTTCATTTGTGTATCCTCAAATAGAGGGAAAATCTCGATAGTTTTGAAGGAGGCATCGCCCTTAGGCATTTTTTCATTTTGATAACAGCCATCACATTCAGCAGCCATGGTGTTGCGCATATTCCCCCAGCAAATGAGCGTCTGGCAGAAATCAAAGCCATTACAGCAGATAGAGGGACTCTGAAAAACACTTGTCCGTTCAGATATCTGATCAAAGGAAAGTATAGACACATCACTCCTTCATGACAAGACCTTATCAGTAATCGAATCCCCATGGAAGATTTCAAACAGTCATGATGTAGCCATATGTATTTGTTGTTTGTTTTTGGAAAAGAGACATGCGAAGAGTCATTTAACGCAGACAGTCAGTTTCCTAGTTTTTAGAGATATTAGTTAGAAGAGCAAGGTAGCCCAAGAGGCGCCCTCACCTATATATTTGACCTTTTCAATGTAAGCCAAGTTGGTTTGAAAAATTAGTATAGACAACGTCTATTGATTGTAATTTGAGTTAGATCGAAACATAATGCAAAATTCACGTATCTTTGATGAAAAGATTCTAATTGTAGCAGTTGGATGCATTGTTTCCTTTCTTTGCGTATGTGCTTCCTGTTTTCTGCAGTCATTTATTTTTTCTGTCTGAATCGGAATGAATTTTTGAACTTGGGATTCATCGTCCAATGCCCCTTGTTCGCGCCATTTAGACAAAACATATTTCCTCTAAAGTTAACTCTGAATTCATCCTCAGCGGTGCTCCGAGTTGCTTCATGTGTTTTCTCCTCACCACACACAACGATTTTAAAATGGAGAATGTTGCTCGGTTAGCCTTTATCCTCTCAAGTTCAGTCACTGAGTCATTTGTTTCTATCGTTTTCTTAAATCAAATCCATATCCTGAGGTCTTTCTATCTTGCGCCAATGACACCGAACTTATTATGAAAAGGTGTTAAATCTAGCCAACAGCTTTTAAATCCATATCCCGCGCTGAGACAGTGTCTCCCGAGAGAGCCCTCTCTAGATCTGAAAGGCTAGTTTCGGGTCTCAAAGTTGGTTGAAAAAATTACCTTTGTCGTCTGTTTATCAGTTGAATAGATTTACAGAGTGCTAACAAAGTGGAATATAATCCTTTGTAAAATCATCAACATGTAAATCTTCAAGAGGACATATGATATCATTAACCCTCTTCTCAATATTCAAATCAACTTTTTTTTGTTCATATTCATTGTCATGTTCTTTAGCATCCAACTCCTCATTTTGAATATGTTTACATGATTGAATATTGTGTTGAATCTTCTGATCATCATTAAACATTTTTTGTAAGGACTTAGATCTTCTTTTCATCATAAGGACAGACAAATCTATATGAAAGGTTGTTGCATAATGGAGCATGGAAATAACTTCAGTAGGTTGAATTTCATTAGGGAGTTTATAATAAAGACTAGCAAACCTCCTATTGAAATTTGAGATGGTTTCATATTTTATTCTTCTCATGGCATAAAAATCTGAAAGGAGTAGATCCCATGACTTTCTCTCACCCCAAAATCTACGAAAAGATTCCCTCAATTCATCCCATGAGCTAATCGACTGAGGCTGCAAATGTCTCAACCATGCTTTGGCATCTCCTTGTAAGGACTGAGAAAAGACCCTCATAGACACATCATGATGTTCGATCTCAAAAAGTTCTATAAAATTCTCAAAGACCTGAATATGTTTTTCAACTGACTTTCCATCAAGCTCTCCATCAAACCGAGGAAGGTATTTATAACGTTTCAGAGGAAACTCATGAAGGATGGAAGGAAATTTAAGAGGATTGTATCTTTCTTGAATCTTGGGGGGTGTAGGATTAAGAACAGAAGGTACAAGCTCATCTTTGGTTTCATTAATATCACAAGAATGATCATGAACATCATATGGCTCAAAGGAAGGATCTTGGTGAATATTGGTTATACAAGAAGGAGGTATACCTACAGTTTTCCATGGAGGATATACAAGGGTAGATCTCTGGGCTTCATTTGAATGCAGTAAGTAAATAAATATTATTTTTAAAAACTCAGGAAAGGACAAGAAGATATTGATAAAATAGAAAAGTACTTCTTGGACTAAACTTAAGCTCGAGTACCTGATTTTTCCATACTTCCCTTACATATCTTTGTCAGCGGGTCTCATTTTCCAGTGGATTCTTTGAATCGCATTTGAAGATTGATTGGATTCGCCATGAAAAATTTAGCTCTGGATTATTTTTCCATTGGAATCACCTTCAACTGATTTTCTGATGTGTGGAGTCGCCAGAGCATAAATACAACCAATATGTTCCTAAGTGTCTGCTACTCTCAAACCTCAAAACTCAACCATGTCATTCTTTCCCAAGGAAAATTTTCAATTTCGTCCCTGGAAACGGTGCCAAAATGTTAGCACTCGGTAATTTCTTTGGCTTGTATCAAAGAAAGCCCCGAGGTAACTATTTCAACCAACTTTAGATTGTATTCTAACCTATACAATCAAAGAGGGTTCTCTCATATTTCTAATGATTGGTAATAACTCAAATATTTCATCAATAAATGCACAGAGGTCAGATTTTGCAATAGGACAAGTTTATTTTTGTTTTAAAAGGTATGGTAGGACAAGCAAGAAAGAAAGTACCATTGGGAAATGGAGTCAATTTAAGAAAACGATAGAAAAAAATGACTTAGTGAATGAACTCGAGAGGATAAAGGATAAATGAGCAACAGTCTTCAGTTAAAAATCATTGTGTGTGGCGAGATAAAAACACATGAAGCAACTCGGAGCACCGTTGGGGATGAATTCAGAGTTAACTTAGAAGAATCACAGTTTGTCTAAATGGCACGAATCTAGAGCATTGTGTAGTGAATTCTAGATTCAAATTCATGTTCTGATTTAGATATAAATTACAGATGTGAATATAAGAGCACAGGAAATCACATACGCAAAGAAAGAATACAATACATCATACTGCCACCTTTAGAATCTTTTCATCAAAGCTTCAGGACTTTTGCATTAAGTTTCAATCATATCAAAACAAACTACAATCAATAGTCATTATCTACACTATTTCGCCAACCAACCTCTTTTACATGAAATTGATCCCCATATATAGAAATTTAATGCCACCCTTGGCTTCTATGGTTGAACTAATCTCTCCTAGAATCATGGATCTGATTTCTTTGAAAGAGAACAATAACTTCAACGGATTTACTAAAAATAGAAAATCTGACTTTGCCAAATCATATTCATAACCAAAATATTCTTTACAATCATTGATCATGATCAAAATTAGACCATATGGTTGTGATAATTCATCATGTTCATTGTTGGACATTCTTTAACCCTTGCATAGCAAGTCTGCTATGCAACAGTAACCTACAGCAAAAAACACAGCTGATTGCGCAACAAACTGGTAAAATAGGCGTTAAAGATGACATCATATATCACTAATAAAAAAATATTTTTTGAAACTGAGAGAGGTTTTTTTAGTTAGGCTTGTTATAAAGAAAAATCCCTCTCTTTTTATTGAAATTCATCTCCACCTGGCTAAAATACGTGTTGCAAAAACATGTCTCGGACAGGAAATCATGAAAACTGAAAAATAGAGCTCAAATATTCCTTCAAATCTCCCAAAATATCAAACTTTTTTCAAATATGAGAGAGGTTTTTATTATTTGTTTTGTCCTCAACAAAAACCTATTGGGGATTTTCAAAATTCCCCTCCAATTAGTCATAAAGTGATTTTTAAGTTTACCACTAAACCAGTCATTTGCACAACGCGACCCGTAGCATGTGCGTAGGAAAATCCTCTACACGAAAGCATACTATGCGCGGCAGCCCACTGCACGATGAAATTCACTGCGCGGTGAAATACACTACATGATGACATCCTCTGCGCGACAACATTCTATGCGCAGCAGCATCCACTGTGTGACGAAATCCACTGAGCGATGAAATCCACTACGCAACAAAATCCATTGTGCGACAGAATCCTTTGCACGATGAAGTGCTCTACGCAACGCGTAGAAAATTTTACAGCGTGCAGTTGAAAATGGAAATGGAACAAATAAATGATAATCTTCCTTTTGAAACTGACCCTTGGAAATGTTATATGATGTCAAGCATAAAAAAAATATGGGTCCTAACAGGCATGACTTTGCAAATTGTTGACAAACCTCTAACCTTAGCTATGAAAATCATGGTGCTAACAAGTTCTAACTTTAAAGGAGTAGAATTAAACTATACAGCAATATATCAGCAATTTTTTACTATGCTTAAAGTGGTAAAACACTTTAGACCCTATCTATTGAAATCTAGAACTAAAGTTATCATCCCATACCCTGCAGTTAGAAATTTATTGGTTCAAAAAGAACTTGGCGAGAAGAGGACTCATTGGATGACCTGTATTCAAGAGTACGATATCGATATTAAACCAGCTCAGATTTTTAGAGGTCGGGTTCTTTGCAAATTAGTGGTTGATTCAGTGGATCCAACTAATGATGACTTTGTTTCATTAAATGAATCAATGCCCCGTGAAAATCAATTTTTTTGTTAACAAAACACACTGGATTCTTGGTATTTATGATTTTAAATTTTATTTAACGCATGGTGCTACTCCAGAACATCTCAACCCCAATAAGAGAAGGGAATTAATACTTACATATGCTCCTTTTCAATTGATTAATGATGTCCTTTTTAGAAAATAAATTGATGGAGTATTATTACGTTGCTTAGAAAAAGATGAATCTAAAAAAGTTTTAAATGAATTACATTCTGGTAATGCAGGAGGTCATTTTGGTGGTGAAACAACTGCTCATGAAGTCCTCAGAGATGGATATTATTGTCCTACGTTGTTTAAATACTCTCATGATATGGCTTGCAAATGTGTTACATGCCAATAGGTTGTTGGAAAAGTGAAGAAACTCGCTTTCCCTTTCCAGTCAGTGACAGTTGATCAACCATTTCAACAATGGGGCCTTGACGTCATCGGGCCAATCAATCATGTCTCCTCCATTCAACATAAATACATCCTTACAACAATGAATTACTTCACTAGGTGGTCTAAATCTATACCTCTAACAGTAGTCAACACTAATCAGGTGATTTCGTTCCTCGAAACTCAGATCATTTCACGTTTTAGAATTCCAGAATCTTTAGTGTTTGACAATGTATCTTATTTTTCCTCAATGGATTTGAACGTATTTTATATGGAAAAAGTAATTAAATTGACATATTTTGCTAGCTATTACCCTCAAGGTAATGGACTCATTGAATCAACCAATAAGAACTTAATTAAAATCCTTAAAAGAATAGTATCATAAAATCACAAAAATTGGCATATCGCTTTGTTCTACGTATTATGGGCTGATAGGGTTACACCCAAAATAGCCATTGTAAATTCTCCATTCTTTGTTGTATATGGAAGAGAAGCCATCCTTCCTCCTAATGTATTTCTACCATCATTGCAGCTAGCTAAAAAGGTCCAGGAAGAAGAGTGCTCAACCTTAGAAAATCGAATAAATGATGTACTCAAACTAGAAGCAACTAGGACACAAGCTAAATGTAAAATGGATCAACACCAGCAAACAGTTAAATGATGGTTCGACAAAACTAGGACACAAGATAAATGTAAAATGGATCAACACCAGCAAACAGTTAAACGATGGTTCGATGAAATCTATTCCATTGATCGTAATCTCGATGTAGGAGATCTGGTCCTTAGATGGGATAAAGCACATGAAGATAAAGGGGAACATTCAAAGTTCCATAATTTATGGTTAGGACCTTTCATCATCACTGAAAAACTTGGTCCTAGCTCCTTCTATCTACAAACCTTAGAAGGATAGCCAGACACTTTTTCAGTGAATTTCCAAGTCCTCAAGAAGTATTTTTCCATACTAAATTAAGACCAAACATTTTGTAAATATTTGGTGTGCTATGTGTTTTGTTTTCTTTGATTGCTTTAGTTAAATTTTCTATTTTACCTGTCTCTTTGGATCATTATATTGTTGATTCAAAAAATCAATTATCAAAAGCAAGCATTATTTTCAAGACTTATGTTTTGTTTAAGCAATCTGAAATAGTTCAAACAAGTCCTGATATTAAGATTTAGCTCACATATTTGATTTTTTTAGTCAATTATCCCTTTCGTTTTTGTCCTTGAATCATCTTTGTCAGAGCATTACACCGGAGACACATTTAAATATTTGAGGATTATGATGATCTTTAGACCTTTTGCACTGTCTGTATTCTTAAGGGATCACTTTTAAGTGCTTCCCCATCCTCTAGATGATTTCTTAGCTGAAATATAAATCTCTAAACCATGATAAAACTTCCAATTTCGAAAACAAATAACATGATCAATTGTACACTAACCTCCAGTATCACCCCTCTCTCTTGGTACTTAGAAAAAGCTTAATTGTATCATTATTTAAAGGTAGCGTAAGAGGGTTGGAAGCACTTAAGTGTGAGAAATGTGTGTAAACCCACAGGGGTACTGAACAAGTATGTTGGCAACGAGAAAATGCACACATGATACCAAGACAACTTTGTCGAGGTACTGATTAGGTCTGCTGGCAGTGAAGCAATGTCGGGTTGAGAGGTAGCAGGTATATTCTTATAAGTCAACTTTTATGGAAGTATACATCATGTGGATACAACTGTTGGATGGGATTAAAGCATTTGAGTGGGTTAAATGACATCATTGTCTAGGTTATCGACGCCTACTGGAAGAAGTGGCTCTGTCAATGGTATTGAGGTCCTTTTCATAAAACATCATGACTCTTTGATTGATACATTCTTCAAGTTATAATCCTCTACAAACCATATTTTATTTTCTGGTTATAACATTGAGCTTATCTTAATATTGTATGGTATCAAAGTGAATTTATTTCAAGAAGCCTACATCCTTCTTCAAGTCTTATTTTGTTCTTCCTGAGATGAAAGCTTACCATACCAGAGATAATTGCTTCGTCCCGTGAGTTGCCATTTGTTGGTTTCCCAACATGCACCTTGTTTTTCATATCTATTCGAAACATTCTATCATATTTTACTCACTCCCTAGCAATTGTATTCATCAGGTTGATAGGTTTTAGGTGGAAATATTGGTTTTAACGCTTGTTATTTTTGCTCATTATTTTCTCGTATTGAGAATGCATTTTTGTTTATCTTAATGATTGTTTTTCTTCTTTAAATTCATGACTGTAAATCATGAATTTAAATCCTCTTTTCGTGCAAAACCACTAGAAAAAACTATGTCATGGTTTTCCTTTGCATAATTTAAAGACTAGCGTTTCTTCTAGCTAAGCTAAAACATGAGAAAAGGGTTCATGAAGTATGTTGATTACAGGATTAAGACTTAATGAATTGATTATCTCATAAATCTAAGTTTGATATGAAAATATGAATTTCATTATGTTTGATTGACCTAAAACTTGACACAAATCAACCTTAAACTAAACCTTATGATAAAACTATGTTTCAGAAGCCTATTCCATACTACAAGCGATCGACCTATATTTTATGGCCCTTTCTAAAAACCTTATGCTACACCATTTTATTTTATGATTTATCATTCCCATCGACCGACCTTCTAGATACATATTTAATCATAAGTGCATCAGGGGGGGTATCCTTGTTATCAGGCCAGGGTTTTGTGGAAACGAAGAGGGTTGTCCTCTGCTCTATGGGAGATAATAAAAAAATTGAGTGCAGAATGATTTCAGGGTATCCTCGACTATTCCATTTCTCGTTTGATATATGGTATGTCACCTCGACATTCTCTTATGATTATCTATTTACCTTGTTGTGTCTTCATTGTTATCACTCTCACAAAATTTACCCCTATGTGCGTTGGCTCGCCCTCATTGTCAATCCTTTTGAAAAAATCATGGGTCATGTAGTCTGAGTAGAACCAAATGTCCCACAAACCCTGTTAATCCATGATGATGTGACTAATAAAATTTCCCAAGTTGGTTGGTTATATTTCATCCAGTTAGTTAAAGGGTTTAATTTTGAAGTGGTCAGACAATTCACCAAGACCTTTGATGGAACTAAGGTTAAAGTTGGAGATATCCAGTTCCAGTCTAACGAGGAGTTTATAGCTCAAGTTATTGTTCTTCCTCAGTCAAGGGATAAATGGTTTAAAAACGTGAATGTAATATACCAGATATAAAAAGTATGAAGAACAGAAATAAAATGTTAGAAATGGCAGAATAACAGTAATATAACCAGAACAATCACCACAATAACATTGAAATGATATAGGAATAACAATAGAAATAACACTTTGATTCTGAGAGAAATGTTCATGGGCCTCTTCGAGGGGGAAACCTCCAGTCGAGTAGAGATCTATTATAATAATATCCAAGCTAGGGTTCTCATACCCTCGACTCCTATTTATACTAAATATGTCTATCAAAAGAAGCATCTAGAGGAAGATCCTTCTAGAAGTGGAAGCTTCTATTAGGTCTTCTTACATTCGACTTATTCTATTTTATTGCAAGGCCTTATTAATATTTACCTTTATTACATCCAAATATATTGTTCTACCTATGTGCGGGTTAGGACCCTAACATGTCCTCCCCCTTAAAAACAGCCTTGTCCTCAAGGCTTGATGTGGAAATTGCTGCAAAATGGTGGTTGGTTCCCAAGTGGCATATGTTGGATTTGTATCTTTCCACTAGACTAAAACTTCCTTGATGTTTCTCTGACATAGGCGATGTTCACAATGGTCCAAAATTGCTTGTGGTTGTATCCAAATGGATCCTTCTTCATCTAACTCAGGAAGGTTGGTTTGAATTTGGCACTTAGTTCCAATCACCTTCTTTAAGCATGAAACTTGAAAAATAGGATGTAGCTTCGAATGACTGGGAAAAGCTAACTGATAGGCTACTTGTCCCACACGCTTGAGAATGGTATAAGGACCATAAAATTTGGGCGCTAGCTTCTAACAATGCTCGGCCTTGAGGAAATTTTGCTTGTAAGGTTGCACTCGAAGAAACACCCGATCCCCTTCTGCAAATTAACGTTCATAGTGACCTTGATCTGCTTGTTGCTTCATTCGATTATGTGCCATGGCCAAATTCTCTTTGAGGGTACAGAGAATAGCCTCTCAAACTGTAGGTGTTTGGTCAACCACCTGGACCTTCAAGACACCAGGTAAGTATGAGAGAACTGAAGGTGGCTTCTGTCTATATACCGCTTCAAAAGGAGTCATGCATGTAGATGTATGGTATGAAGTGTTGTACCACCATTCAGCTAGGGGTAACCATTGAGCCCACTGATTTTTCTTTTCTGAGGAAAAACAACTCAAATATGTTTCCAAACACTTATTGACAAATTCTTTTTTACCATCAGTCTGGGGATGATAAGTTGTGTTAAGATGAAATTGGGTGCCTTGTAGCTTGAACAGTTCTTGCCAAAAATTTCTTGTGAAAGTTGGGTCATGATCAGAAACAATAGAGTGTGGCATGCCATGAAGCTTGAAGACTTGATCCATGAAAATTTGAGCCACCATGGATGTTGTAAACGGGTGTTGAAGAGCGCAGAAATGAGAATACTTAGAAAGGCGATCAACAACAACCATGATGACTAATTTATTTCTCGATTTGGGTAAGCCGGTAATAAAATCCATAGAGATATCCTTCCAAATAGTAGGTGGAATCGGAAGCAGTTGTAGTGTGCCCGAAGATTTGACTGTTTCTCCGTTGTTGCATTGACACACATCACATTCAATGACAAAATTATGAATGTCATGTTTCATTCCATCCCAGAAAAAAAGAACATTTGACCATGTCATAGGTTTTGTTGAACCCGGAGTGCCTCGTTGTGGGTGTAGCATGAAGCTCAGAAAGTAGCGTGGATTTAAGCTTTGATTGTTTACTTAAATACAAACGGCCTTTGTATCGAATCTCATCATGGATCCAAGAGTACCCTAGGGAAGTTGGAGCATTGGACTGCAATTGTTGGATCAGATGCAAACTTTTGGGATCTTGTATCCATTCTTGGCGAATGGCTTCGAGCCAATCTGGTACAATGAAGGAAAGAGAAAAAATGGATCCTTCATCTTCATATTTTTGGGAAAGTGCATCCGCAACCACATTGTCTTTGCCTTTCTTGTAAATGATATCATAATCATATCCAAAGAGCTTAGTCACCCATTTTTGTTGCTCCGGGGAGGAAATGTGTTGTTCAAGAAAATACTTGCAGCTTTGATGGTCTATCTTAATTTGGAAACGTTTCCCCAATAGATAAGGGTTCCACAGATCAACGACATGCAGATAGCCAACATTTCCTTTTCATAGATTGATTTTCCTAGATTTCTTTCAGATAGTTGCTTGTTGGTGAAGGCCAAAGGCTGACCCTCCTGCATAAGGACAGCACCAATTCCTTTCCCTAAGACATCACATTCCAAGACAAAGGTCTTTGTGAAATCAGGTAGGTCCAGGACTAGAGTGGTGCACATGGCCATCTTCAAGGTTTGAAAAGCTTGAGCAGCGGCTGAAGTCCAAGTGAAAGAGTTCTTTTTTAGGAGAGAAGTGAGAGGTGGTGTAATCTTTCCAGAATTCTTCACAAACTTGTGATAATACCCTATTAAGCCCATAAATCCATGCAAGATTTTGAGAGTCTTTGGGTGAGGCCAGTATTGCATAGATTCAATATTTTTAGGATCCACCCTGACGCCATCCTTGCCAACCAGATGACCCAAGTATTCTACTTCTAAGGCGCCAAAAGCACATTTAGACTGTTTTAGGAAAATTTGGTGCTGAGAGAGTAGATGGAGAACTTGATCCACATGAGAAAGATTACCTGTCCAGGTTTTGCTATAGATGAGGATATCATCAAAGAAAACTAAGACAAAATGGTAGAGAAAAGGAAGGAAGACATGATTCATGAGGCTTTGGAAGGTGGAGGGGGAATTACACAAGCCAAAGGACCAAAAACTCATAGTGGCCCTCATGAGTTCTAAAGGAAGTCTTGGGAATGTCTGCCTCTTTCATATGTATCTGGTGGTATCCTAAACGAAGATCAAGTTTAGTAAAGAATTGGGCGCCACTCACTTCATCCAGGAGGTCATCAATGACAAGAATGGGAATTTTTTCTTTAATGGTAAGTTTTTTAAGGGCACGGAAGTCAGGACACATTTGCCAAGAACCTTATTTCTTCGGGACCATGACCAAAGGAGAAGACTAGGGGCTCGTACTAGGGCGTATAACGCCTGCATTAAGGAGTTCCTGGACCATTTTCTCAATTTCATTTTTTTGGGAAAAGGGGTGACGATACGGACGGATAATGGGAGGAAGGCTTCTGGGTACAAGGGGAATGGAATGATCATGAACACCATGGGAAGGAGGGAGTCCTTGGGGATTGGAAAAGACCACTTGATGTTTAGAAAGGATGGCTTGGAGTTCTTGTGGCACCGAGGGTGTCTATGTTGCTTGTATGGCATGGAGTTGGGCAATAACACCAGAATGACCTTTTCTGAGAAGATTTTCCATGCAATGGGAACTAATGATCTCAGATGAACTGGCGGTGATGCCTTGGAACTTATATTGGTGGCCCTCTTGGTCAAATTGTATGGTTAATTCCTTAAAATCCATGAGAATGGGACCCAAAGTCCTTATCCAGTCTGCACCCAACACAATGTCACAACCTCCCATGTCGATAGCAAACATATGAGATTTCAGGTGGTAGTCACCAATTTGGAGACGCACATTTTCACAACACCCTCCAAATTTCATGGAACCACCATTGGAAATCATGATTTGGAAATTATTGATGGCATGGATGTAGAAATGAGTTTCTTGGGCAATGTAGCAATGAATAAAATTATGGGTGCTTCCACTATCAACCAGAATGATGACCTTCTGATTCTCTATGTAACCGATTAGCTTGAGGGTTTGGGGAGCGGAGAAGCCAGTGAGAGAATTGAGGGAAATGACCAGTTCCACTTCGGGAGGGTCTGAGGGAGGGGTTATGTCAATGGTTTCAGGTGACTTAGACACAAGGGGAGTTTCAACATCCTATTCCGAAATATCTTCGGAGATGGACATAAAAAGATTTTTCTCCTTACACTTATGGCCCGGGAAATATTTGTCATCACAATTATAGCAAAGGCCTTTGAGTTGGCGTTCATCCATTTCAGCCCTAGTCAATTTTTGGATCTTTAGTGGAGCGGAGGGAGTAGTGGGATTCACTGGTTTAGGGCGAGGGATAAAGGAGGGTTTTGGGTTTTGAGAAGATACAACCTGTTGTGCTTCTTTAGCTCTTTTAGTATCCTCCACCCAAATCTGAGGCTGAGCCATGAGGACATGGGCCCGAATGTCATCCTTGAGGCCACTGATAAAACACTCTTGGAAAAAGGCATCAGACATGTCCTATGTCCGAAAAGCCAGGCGCTCAAAGGCAGCTATAAAGTCTTCCACTATTCCTGATTGTTTCAACTTTGTCAAATGGCCCAAATGGTTGGTGTGAGTGTCAAAGAATTCATAAAGCTCGGCCACAAAGTGTGTCCAAGCAAAATACCCTTGACAGGAAGTTTTTCTCCATTGCCACCATTGCCAACGTTCTTGATCTAGATGGAGAACACCATACTGAAGTTTGGACAAGTCATCTGTAATTTCATATAAAGAGAAATAATGTTCCATTTGGGTTACCCAACCAGTGGGGTCCGAGCCACAAAATTTGGTCACATCCACCTGCGGAAGGTGTAGGTCACGTTGAAAGTGATGGTGTTGAAAGTTATGGGAATGAGATGAATGTTCTCCTTCAGTATGTGGAGGTTAATCGAAGGAAGAGTTATCTGTAGAGATATGAAGCTTGGTGCAGAGTGACGAAAAGACAGATTCAAGTTGGGTCGTCAGGTCTTGTTTGATTTCCTCCATTGAGGATTGCATGGTTGTATTGATGGCGGAAAAATTGGCATTGAGTTGTTTACCTCTTGTTGAGTCTCAATGAGACTAGATTGCAAGGTATTGAAGCGATCTTCCAAGTCTTGGCTATGGGTATGAGCCATGAGGATGAGGGAACCGCAAAGGGGCGGGTGGGGTCAAATTTTTTGTCGAAAAATGATATGTATGAATGTGAGAAGGGAGAAGAGATGAATCCAATGGAATAGGTCTCAAATAATAGTGAAAAAAATTCCAGACTTTTTTTTAACACAGGCGGAGTTATACTTCAGTCTGAAGAATACTGCAGTGATGAAATGCCCAAATGCTTAACCAAGAAGAAATGTGTAGTTACTTGGCAATCCAAACACAGTTGTGTGGCAATAGATATTGTATGTTTTAATTTGTTTATGTTTTTGTCCCCAAGGGTTAGGTATTCAAGGGTTCTACAGACAAGGGTTTGCCTTGTGCTATAGCTCTCTGATATGTGTGCATGGTCCAACAGTAGTACTCGGCCCAATATCTTAGGGCACTAACTAAGGAGGATAGACCGTACCCTTAGCCGTACTACCCAACTACCCAAGTAATAGAGAGTATCTTCTGGAGTGTTTTTCTCAGTGGCACTATAGCAGTCAAGTGGTCGATCGATTTATCTAAAGAGGTCTACAAAAAATCTAGGTCGGTCCGTACACAGGTGATGTCTGATGCACTACCACTCGAAGGGGTACCAACAGGGGTTACAAGGGTGGCCAAGAGATGTGAACTTAATAACCACTTGTATTTCCTGCATATATGAATCCCTCAACCGCAGGTTTATGTGTGTAATGACAGATCTTTGTGGCTTAAGGACGTCAAAATACGTCTCTACCGTGGAAAAAAAATTACCCACAATTTCTGCCAAGGAAAGTGCTCTGATACCACTTGTAATATACCAGATATAAAAAGTATGCAAAACAGAAATAAAATGCTAGAAATGGCAGAATAACAGTAATATAACCAGAACAATCACCGCAATAACATTGAAATGATATAGGAATAACAACGAAAATAACACTTTGATTCTGAGAGAAATGTTCATGGGCCTCTTCGAGGGGGCAACCTCCATTTGAGAAAAGTTCTATTACAATAATCTCCAAGCTAGGGTTCTCATACCCTCGACTCCTATTTATACTAAATATGTCTATCAAAAGAAGCATCTAGAGGAAGATCCTTCTAGAAGCGGAAGCTTCTATTAGGTCTTCTTACATTCAACTTATTATATTTTATTGCAAGGCCTTATTAATATTGACCTTTATTAAATCTGAATATATTGTTCTACCTATGTGTAGGTTAGGACCCTAACAGTGAAGGTAAGAAACATCCCTTAGCGGTCTTTGCTGGTATCTAAGCAATTGCAGTATTATATAAAGGGTATGTCATTTGAATGCTTTCACACCAAATGGCACGGTCTCATGTTAATTGTCAAACAATTCATTACCTATGAGGAACGCTATGGTCTAATTTTCTTTTTTAATATACATTTACTTATTGTTTTCCTAGGGTTTCGTCTAGACTTTCACTTTTATCTTCTCAAAATTTTGCAAAATATGTCTAGGTTTTACCAACACCCAAACCAAAACCCTGAAACCAGTTTGTTCCATCACGGTCTTGTTTGGACCCTAGTTGAGCGTCATCTTGTTAGTGTTGGGGATAGTTGGGAAAGTTTCCTAGTGAGAAATCAGTTTGTATCCCAGCACAACAACACTTCTAATAACATTACTAGGGATGCTAAAGAGATTTTACCTCCTCAGACTCTACCACATGAAGTTCAGATTGTAATTCAATTCCATAGAGATTTTATTTCGTCGTCCGATCAACAAAGCAATGCTTTACCTGCAATGAAAATGACACTAAGGAAGAAGGAGTTTGTTCCTAAGAGGTATTTAGAAACTGTCATGACTAGTTTAAAGGGTCAATTATCAGATTATGTTGATTACCAGTCACGGCCAGTGAATTTAGTGATTGAAGAAAAATCTCAGGAATAGAGCAAAAGAATGAAATAGTCACACCAAGCCTACAAAATTGATTTTAGAAATAAGAGGGTTGGTCGTGTTTTGTCTAGGATGATTCGAAATAAAAATAGGCAAAAGGATAGCCCAATTCCAACAATTAGTATAATGGATCAAGATTCCTTGGAAGACGTAAGCCGAAACTGTGAATAAGACGGTCATGCCCAGTATGATTTTGTCTCGAATCTACCTCCTTTCCTTTGAGATTGTGAAGGATTTTTGGGCATACAAGCTGATCTAAAAGATAAAATTGTGCAAGAGAGATCCTTAAAGACAGACCAACAACATTCAATCATGTATTTGGAACTTGAGTACTGTCATGATTTCTTGACAAGGGTTCAAAGATAGTATATTGATGTCCTGTATTTGAAAATGTGTCTAAATCAAGTAACGAGGAAAAATAGAGAGTTGGAAGAGGATAACAGGAAACTAAAGGAAGAAGCACAAAAATGCATATCTCGAGCAAGTAAAAGTCCAAAACATTTTGGAGATACAATCATAAAAATTTCAACAAATGTCAACCTTGTTATTGGATCAAAATGCATGCTTCTACATTCTCGAATGTTTGATTTGGGTAACAAAATTTGGTTTCATTTTGGTTGTGTTTTTTTATTTTGATTTTTTTTTATTGGTTTTTTTAGACTAGCTACAGAATCAAAGATTCGATATCCAGTCTTAATTTAATTAATGAGAGTTCTAATTTTATTTTTATTTTTTTCAGGTCTCCAAATAGACTAATGGATGTTATATGCGTTGTTTAGCCAATTAAGATCATAGATGTTGGTTTGTTTTTTATTAGTAATAGACTTTATCTTCAAATAGTTGGCGATCTATTTTTTATTATTGTAACAAACTTTTTATAAAGTTGTTATGAATATTGTTATTATGACTTAGATTAGGATTTAATTTCTCAACTATTCTATTTTTGAAAAGATCTACCTCTATCATGTGGATATGAGAGACTATCATTGTTTTGTTTAAATATTTGTGTTATTTTGAAACTAGACGCGATTGGAATTCTGGGACCATGGACTAAAGTTTATTTTGAAGGAGAATATGAATACACATTTTTCTCAATGGCTTTTGTCCTATCAGTAAAATGTTTTGGTATGATTATTCTATTGTTCATCTAATTTCATATTCTTCTAAGCTCAAATGTGTGTTTATTAAATTAGCTTTGATCTGTTTTATCAATACATAATTTGATGTTTTCATTTCGTTCATGTCATTTCTGTTTTATAAACAATAGTCTATTATTCCAGCTTATTTAGATCCATATGATATTTCAATTGTAAGGAAAATATCTCAATATTTTGAGTTGATTCAGATATTTTGAATTTTTTATAATCAATTATGTTGGTTGGAATTATTTCCCTCATGGCATACTGGTTCATAAACTGTCATAATGGGTCTGATTTTGAATTGTATTTTTGTTTCATAAATGGCATATCAATTACTCAATTACCTGGATTTCTTTGGGTAATACCATAAGTCTTGCTACTCGGTAAATTTCTTGCCATAGATTCCTCTTTGACAGACAGATTGTTGGACCAAATCTTACACAGGAAGGAATAATCATAACTTTATTTTGGTTGATGATGAGTAACAGGTTAGTTTTCTTTTATTATTTTAGTTTAGTTATCTTTTTCCAAATGAATAAGAATTAACATTTAAACTTAAATTTCTTTGCCCATTTAAGTTAAAACATTATAATTTGCATTCATTCATTTCTCTTAGTTTGATTTTTTTTAATTAAATTAATAATTATTTTTAGGATTTTGTATATGTATATTGAGTTATGTTTCCAACAGTGAAATTTTAGTTTCAGAAAGCTTTATATAAACCTTGTACATATATATGTATTGGAGATTTTGTAATTAAACGTTTGTAGGATTTATTAATATATACTTAATGTAAATACAGTAGTGAATGTATATAGTAGATTTTTGTTGATCAATAGTTAGTCATTTATTTTAGTTTAGATACATTTATCGACTAACAGAGCCATAAAAACCGTCAGGGTAAGTTATCTCAAATGACTTAGGTTACTTAGACAACCTCAGACCGGACTTTCCCTTCCAGTTGACGAGTGTTCACTTATGCCCGTCCACAGAGTATCAATCCCAATTGAGTATCATTGTACTAACATAATTCCCAAATTCCTTCTAGTTGCAAAGATGTAGGAATCTCATTGGTAGACTACAAATGTTGCAGTTTGTAGGGTCCTAAGGACAAAGGAGTGTTAAATTCTATATCTCTCTAATATACTAAAGGATTTCCAGCATTAATACTCGGGAAAATATTTCACAACACTAATTAAGGAGGGTATATCGTACCATTATTTGTACTACATGATTCCCTCGTATGTGAGAGTGATATCCCTAAGTGTGTTTTTTGGTGTACTATTGAAATAATACAGCCACGACTTTATGTAAGGCTAGTTTTAGGTGCACCAAAAGGACTCATGATATACCCTAGAGTACGTAGAAGGAAATTCCATATACAGGTGTTGTCTAATACATTTATACTCATAGTGGTACCAACAAAGGTTACAAGAGTGTCCAACCAGGTAAAAAAACTTGTATATTTGCATGTATCCTTCCCCAATCGTATATTTACCCAACAAATGATATCTTTGTGTGTTAATCATAGACATTGAAATACATATCTAGCCTAAAAAGAAATTCTAAAATCCGAAGGCATGTTGGCTCAAGAAAGAGCTTTGATATCACTTGTAGTGTTCCTTAACCCTTAGACTTGGAACACAAATTAGGTATACAAAGGTTATAAATGTAGAAAACCATATACAAGAGATGAACAATATGAAATATGTGAAATATACCCTCGTATTATGATAATCTAAAGAAAAAAAAATGATGTTCACTTGCCTCTTAAGGTGGGGAAACCTTTCACTAGAAGAGCTCCAAATACAATAATACTCAACAAAACATATCATAGCCTTACATCTCTTTAAATATATTCTCAATATAAAAACCCTAACTACTTGTGGTCCCATCATTAATGAGTACCAACTACCTTGTGGTCCTTATTTAATAAAGAGGACCCTTTTACATTAAATAACTAGCCACTACTATCAGAATGATCTTATTCAAAGACGATGCCCACATACATCAATTGACTAACTCTTACGTATAGGGAGGTTAGGGTAGAACCTTAACAATCCTCGTTTAACCTTCTCTATTTTCTCCAAAAATATATAATCAAATGCATGCCCAAGTTTCCCCCTTTGTCCCTTTTTAATAATTCTCCCAATAAAATAATATAAAATGCATAAATCTGTGGATTTTGGGTAAGGACCCGAAGTAAGCCTTGATCGTCCGATTCAAGTGGACACACTACAGAAATCTGCATACTTCGAGGGGATTATCTATTTGAAACTATCGAAGCATCTAAGTGTCGAAGCACCAAAGCACCAAAGTGTCGAAGAGCCGAAACGCCAAAGAGCCGAAGCGTCGATGCGCCGAAGCACCAAAGAGACGAAGTGTCGAAGAGCCAAAGGACTCTAGATCGTTAGATCCAGAGAGACACGTGGTGATAGATTGCAAGCTTCAGGTAAATTGCATTGGAGTTTTAGTTGAAAGTTGAGAGCTGAGAAATCTAAAGTCCGAAGACGCAAAGGGATCACATTCGTTGATCTGAGAGGGACACGCGCCAATGGCTTATCGATTCCGGATAAAATGCATTGGGGAAAAGAGAGAGTTGAGATTTGAGATTTTCAAATCCCGAAAATCCGAAGAGACGAGATCTGTCGACGTGAAGGTGGACACGTGACACTATATCTAGAACTCCAAAAGAAAAGAGAGGAGGAAAAGGTCTGAAGACCCGGAGAAGATCTCGATCGTTGATCGAGGAGGGAGCTGAAAGATCGTCAATCTGGTTGAGGAGGCCAAAGTCCCGAAGTGGGAGCAGAACCATCGATTGAGGAGGACGTGTGGCAGACGATCTGTCGTTTCAAAGAAATCTCTCTAGAAGAAATGAGAGCTTGAGAACTGAAACTCCCGAAGGCCGGAGAGCCGGAACCAATCGTAACCGTTGATTTGGAAGGGAGCTACGTGCCGAAAAATTAGGGAGTTCTGGGAAGGCACGTGAAAGATAGGAAAGGAGGATAGATAGCAGTCGTTGATCACAGATCATCGCCGAAAGAAAGAGATCAACGACCGTGAAGAAATGCAGGGCCAGAACATGCTCATGTCTTAATTTTCCCTGAGCAAGCCGCAATTGAAACCACGGTATCGCCAAAGGAATACATGGCGATTTGTAGTGAATTGTAGGGAAAAAAGCGGGTTGGTTTAAAACCACCCTTGGATGCACCCACAATCACATACTTTCCAAGAGGTCATAGCCCAGGGCCATACAAAGGAGGGGGTTAATGAAAAGGGAACTAGCACCTGAAATTCAATATTTCGTCAGCGTGCAGACAGAGGTCGTGGGTACCCTTAGACCTGCACCAGGTAGTCAAAATATTCTGTGTTCAATTACAAAACAAGACCATCAAGGTATCAGAGAGTCATTTAGCTTCAAAATTAGAGATCCTTGACCCGAAGGTTGAACTGGTTCCCCGAATTTCCAAATTATAAACCATGAATAGAGAATCTGTCCTTTAAGAAAAGTGAAAATTTGTATGCCCTGTCATAGGTGTGTTACACACATGCCCTCTCTCTTCATAAATGGTCACCATACCCATGCCTCCTTGCATCCTCCTTTGCCCATGAATTTATTTCCTTCCTCATCAAGATTTTGTGGGTCCAAATCCCAATTTCGTGGGTAAGGTCAGGGAGTTTTTCAGATGGGTACTCTGCCCATATCCTTATAGACTCTTGAGGAGGACTCCCCAACTACCAGCGTGACGGGTAATTTACTTCTCTAGGTCAGAGGATTATTATGGGTTTGAATAATTTAAATCCAATAGAGTACTGGTCTAGTAGGGATCATCTCAACCATTACTGGTTCCCCTCACCATCTCTCTCATACATCATGATCTACCTTGATAAACCCTGTTGTAACCCTAAATTGCACCACACATGCTTACCTGGAATCAGGCCAACTCATATCCCTTCTTTGCCAAAAAACTACTGAACAACTCTTCTAAAAACTCCATTTTTAAAAAGTACACACTAGTTGGCCCACTATAGCCCGCGTGTATCCAAAAGAAAATGCTAGCAGACCCACTACAGCCCGCGTTTACCTTCAGAATCACAAAAAAATGGAAAGTTGTCGATGGGACAAAAAGCTATGGGTCAGTTAACTGAAACTCCCGGCCATGCATGGACAAGAGTTCGTCCAAAACCCTAGCTCCTTCTAGCCTATAAAAGAAGGGGTAGGGGTACTATTTGGAGGGAAAAAAGATAGAAAAGAAACTCTGCCCAATTGTCGAATCCATTTGTCCCAACCCTTTAGCCTTTCCTCAAATCCTAAGAAGAATTCAAGCAAAGCAGTTGGAGGACAAAGAAGAGGAGGAGCCCAGTATCAGGATCAAGGAACGGTGGTCGGTCTCAACATTGATTGTAAGTTGAGTCATTTTGAATATAATAAAAGAATACTTTTCCCGTCCCAATGCATGAGTTGTTTATGATTTGTGCAATTTATGCTTAATTTCTAACCCTCAAGTAGAAAAATAGCATGTATGCATAGTGTTTTGTCTTGATTACAGGTTAACTTTGGAAGGAGCAGCGTAAGCAAGCGGACAAAGTGCAACGGAGGATCTACACCAAACATCAGTAAAAAGGTTAGTAGGTCCTTTCCATGTTTGTATGTGAAAAAGGGTTTTAAGTTTTGGGGTGGTAGGTCAAAAGTGATTTCTTTAAGGTCATGATATGCATGCAAGTCTAACCCTAGCTTGCTAGTGCCTAGGGTATTATTTCCCAACAACAGAATTGGTGACTCCATTGGGGATTTACTCTTTAGGGTGTTCCGGATTTAGTTGAGGTTTTTTTGGGTAGTTTAAAGGATTAGATTCTCTGTTTCTTTGCATGTCTGTTTTCTCTTAGGTCAGAGCTAGCAGGGAACCTAGTTCTTTATACCAGTTTTTTCTTGATTGTTGCTTGACGGTGATTATCGGGACACACAGAGGTACACGCGGCCTGCAGAAGGCCTGCCCACGTGTAACCCGCGCCCTAACCTTCTATAGCCTGCATTTGAACGCTTGCTATAGGGGTTTCAGTAGCGTGTAGGAGTTAGAAAGATTTAAGAGGCAGTCCTCCTCCTCCCTGTCAGAATTATACATTCTCGGGGGGCTTTCTGAGTCCTGTCTGAGTCTTGCTGGTTCATAGTCTCGTCTCAGTTTGTTTGATTGCTTTTTGTTTTTCTTTGCAATTATTTTTCTTTTCTGTTGGAAGAATCATCCAAGCCTTCAAGAGACCCTGGTTGTCAATACCAGAGGCCTTTTCCAGGTCTGGGCTGCATGTGTTTGGTTTTTTCTTAGAGTTTATACATACACGCGGCTTGTGCAAGTGCAGCCCGTGGGTACCCGCGCGTTGTTGTAGGTCAGCACGTGTTTGAACGCGTGTTGTTTCAGTGACAGTAGCGGTCTTGACAAGTTGTTTTTCAATCAGAGTGGGGCAGTCATCCCTTCCTGTGGTGAGAAGTGTTCCTCTCAGGGGTTTGAGTCTAGGGTTTCACAGTCAGTAGGTTAGGGCCTCTTACCCTTAGCCTGTTTTTTCTTAGTTGATGTTTGATAGAAAAGATAAAAAAGAAAAATTTTGTTTTATGGTTTTTAGACAAGCGTAAGAATCGGTGCTTTCTTGATTGCCATTGTGTGTCTTTTCTCTGTTTCTTTGCGATCTGTGATTTAAGACAGAATTTTATTTTGTTTTCTTGGTTTTATGCTTGTCGACATTTTTCCCTTGTTGCTTCATTTAGCACTCAAATAAAAAAAAATATATCTCTTTTTCATTTTCTTCTTTGTTTGAAGATTGTGTTGTTGCATCAATAGCTAGGAAGAAGTCTTTTGTTCATAAGTTTTTGCAGTGCATTTAGAGCATAAGTAGCTCGTAGTCGAGCGAAATCCCTTTATGTTTGTTGCATGAAATCTTAGAAAAATTGAAAAGAAAAGAAGTCTTTCTTTGCGAAAAGTTGTTGATTTTTGCATTTTTTGTAAACATTTGTTTCCAAGCATTTCTTATTCATTTTGCTTTGAGTCTTTACACACCATCAGTTTCACCTTCATACCTTGTGACGTAAAAAATCCCATAAAAGCAACGCTAATTAAAATCTATTAGACTTTTTGTTTGTAGGGTTCATATA